>VWYH01009009.1:496905-698923 GCA_013399365.1 Pampusana beccarii
AAGCCCTGGCAGCCCCCCCCCCAGCACCGGCAGCACCCCAAACCCCTCACCTGCCTCCTCGGGCTGCCCCGTCCCGGCGGGAGCAGCGGGGCCGGGCGGCGGGTCGGCCCCAAACCCTCCGCTCGGCGGCGGCGGCGCTATGGCAACTTCCCACCGCGCGGCGGCCAACCACAGAGAGCCGCCCAGAGCGGCGCCCATAGAGCGGCGAGCTAGAGCGCACCGCGCGGCCCGCCCCTGGCGGCGCGGCGGCTTCTCTGGCGCCCTCAAGAGGCCGAGGGAGCAGCGCCGCCCGCGGGACGCGGCGGCTCCGAGGGTCGAAGGTTCGAGACCCCGCCTCGGCAGCGGGGATCCTATGTGCTTCAGAGGATTCCCACTGTGTGCACGGAGACTTCACAGAATCACAGAATGTCAGGGATAGGAAGGGACCTCGAAAGATCATCTAGTCTAATCCCCTGCATGGCATGGGAAGCATACCTATAAATACAGGTACACCCATACATGTGTGTATTCACACCACACAGACATATGCACATAATGCATATAAACACATGCTTATATATGTATTTTATAAATATCAAGGGAAAACAAGCCCTCAGAGCAAAAAGGCATCCCCACTGCTTGGGGTGAGGGGTGCCCTATCTGCCTGGAACAGGTTTTAATCACCCCATTCTGGGCCTTTCCTGCAGTTTCCCACCTGATTTATGCAACAGTAAGGAGCAGGGACACCCTGGTGTGCACTGTCTTACCAGATTGCAGAAGTGCCTGTCAGAGTACGGAAGAAAAAGGCTGAATTCAGATATTTAGGTCAGAAACATTTTTCAGCCTTATTTTACTACACAAACTTAGGGCAAATCAACTTGAGTAAGAAGCCAAGTTTTTCCAGACCAGGTAATAGATTCCAGTAGCCTGAACGCTTCTGCTGTCCACACACCAAATGATCACCAGCACCCACACCACCACCAACCCTGTGGCAATGCAGGCAGAAATTCAGGACATTGCCATCACCTCACACACACACTGCCAACCTCAGTGACAAACCCAGGAGCACAGGAGCTGCTCAGCTGTGCCCCATATCACACCATCCTCCCCAACCTATCCAGCTGTTTCCCAAAAGGGCATAAAACTCCCACAGATGCAATTAGCTGATCGCCAAGGAAAGAAAATCCCCCCAGCTCATGGCCATGCCCAAAAGCCCAGGCCAGGCAGCTTTGGAAGAGTCTGCACATCATCACCTTTCCCCCCTGTCTCTTTCTGACCAACTGGCACATGCCTTGTTGAATCACCATCCTATGACAGCTTCCCAGTGACTAAGTGCAAGAGCAAAGTTTCTTCTGTTATTTCCTAGGCACATGGCTGGGCTCACACCAAGTCTGATGCAGGGTTCCCCTTATCCTCCTGCTAGTCAGAGGAAGGAGCCAGCAAGAAAGTCCCCTTCATTCAAATACAACCAAAAAGGTTTCAATTTGAATGGTCCTCTTTTCCACATACCCCTGTGAACCTTGCTCCCCATACAGAAGCTCAGGTAGAGAGATAAAATAGTAGAACAGTTTGGGTTGGACTTTGTGCACACCAGCTCTTTATTCACAGCTTCATAACAAGCTGAATTTTCTGCTTTTAATGACCAGCGCATCAGACAGGAAAGCCATCATCCTCCTCCCCACCCCAGCCTGTGAACCCTGGGGCCAAACCCTCCCCACCGCAACCTTGAGCATCCCAGAAATGCAAGTAAATACACAACTTTAAAATACGTTTATTTTTACTGAAAACTGTTTAATGGTACAGCTCTGGCATATCCACCTCCTCGGGAAGGACCTGCTGGGAGCACAGCAATTCCCACAGTCACATGGATGGGGCTGCAGCAGCTGGGTGGCCACGATGGAGGAGGTGGGACCTGCCCCCAAAAATCATAGCCATGGGAGCACCAAGAGCTCAGTTTTGCAGGAAGCACAGCTCTGACAGACATGCAAGCCAAAAATACCTGTGCTGAGACCTGGCATTGTCTCTTAGGAAACTCAAACGTGTTCACATACCCCTTTTAGCTGCCCCTTCCCTACAGCAGCTATTGCTCACAAATGCAGGGCTGTACGGAGTCATGTCTACTCCAGAGAAATTAGCACCCAAGTTCTGGTTTAATCAGACTCCTCTTTGCCCAGCACTCCTATAGAAGGCTCCAGGAGCTGTACTGCTGTGTTATTATTTTAACAAGCATGACCTAATGAGTCCCAGCCCCCACAACGTACATCAGCAGCCTTGGAGGTGCAAGCTGTACTTCACCTCACCTGCCAAGGAGGTTTGTTATTAAGCAGAGGATGAGGGTGTCTAAGACATTTGGGATCACGAGCGGCCACGCTCCATCCCAGCCTCCCATCTCCTCCCCAGTCCTGCACAAGCTCCCAGGAAGGTGCCCAGAGCAGCTGGAAAGCACTGAAGCAAGGAGAGATTATTTTAAACTGCACCACATGCAATGGAATAGGTCCTCGAGCATCAGACAGGGCCAGCTGGTATCAGTCAGGACTGATCCAGATCATCACCTCCATCAGTTAAGAGCAGTTCTTCACACAGCACAGCAGTGCCCCAAAAATACCAGCAGCTCCCTGTAGGGCTTGGTGCTATTATACTTCAGGGAGAGGTCAGATCAAGCATCTGATTATGACCCTGCTCATGAACAGCCTGTCCCACCCCACTCCTGCTAGGGACTAAACCTCAATATTTTAATTAAGTTAACAGCAGTCACTGTTAATTGAATTCTAGCTCTCAACAACCACAGCGGCGTCCAACATCTTTTTCTTAAATTTCTGAACCAAGACCACAGTGGGCTGCCCAAGGATGCTCAGAGCTCCAGCACCAGATGGCAGTGAGTTATGGGGGGAACAAAACCATCACGATGAGACATGGGTTTGTGCAGGGACCTACCAGCTGGTCCCAAGCCAACCCCTTGGGACAGGGCTGGCTCTGCTGGTTGAAGACAAGCCTGCAGCAGAGGAGAGGACCTGGTGGTGCTGCTCACACAGCCCAGCCACCGCAGGCAGCATCTGCTGAGGCAAGGAGATCTCCAGGGAACTCCACGCTCATTTTCTCCCCAGCACAGAACAACAGCTTCATGTTGGTCCTGCAGGACTCAGACACAGTCTGGAAAGCCTTCCATGTACTTGCCTGCTTTTTTGCAGCTCTCTTGGACTCTGAGCTTTTTTTCCACCCACATCAGAGCCCCTGTGTGGGTGTTGCTGGGCTCGGCTCCTGCACTTCACAGTTTCCAATATCCAGCTCCACCTGTATCCCCGTCGGCTGCAAGGAGAAACAGGAGCTTTGCTGGGGTTCTACAAGTAAACCTGCACATCACTCTGTTAACTGCCCCAGAACAAAAAATCCCCAGTTACATCCTCTTAAGGATTTCTTTCTGCCAGTGCCCTCATTTTAACCATGTCTGCTGAACACAGAGATACCAATAGAGAATACAATTTAGCAAAGAACATCTTGCTCTGAGATATCCCCAGACATGCTGTTGTTTAGCACATCCAGGACGCTTTGCTGCCCAGCACACCACCACATCCAGACCCATTTGGATGAGGATGCAGAGCAGCTTTGGAGCTGGGAGGCTCAGGCAGCGCAGCTCCGTACATCAGCAGGATTCAAACCAAAGTCACCTCTGCAGGTACCAGAGCCAGCTCAGCGGGATCCTCGCTGCCCACGTGCCCTCAGGACAGCGAGACACATTTGAGGAATGAGGTGACCTGGATCCCAGAAAGAGCCTCCTCCCTCTGCCCCAGAGCCAGGTCCACGCCACATAGCTGCTCCTCCATTATCAGAGGAACAGGTCCGGGGACTCTCACCTGCCGGGGTGACTTTGCCAAGGAAGCGACACGCTGCGTGGTGACTTTCTCCCAAGCGGCTTCTTTGATCTCCAGCAGCACCCGGGTGCTGGGCACGAAACTCCAAGAGCGGCCAAGGGCTGGCTTCAGCAGACCAGTGCTGCTGTCCCTTGTCACCTGGTTAGTCACCTGCAGCACAAACAGGCTTATCAGCACCCAGGAAAAGCAGGGCCAGTCGTAACAAAACCCTGGAGATCACCAGCAGATAACGGCCAATCTGCCATGCCTGTTAAGTTTTTTCTTCTCCTTCCTAGCACAGTCATACCATCCCGTCTACACACAGCCCACTGTCCCAGGTACATGCTCAGGTAGGAGCTCACTGATATCTGCAAGCTGCAGTGACTCCTGGTGCTGAAGTCACCTGCAAAGTTTAACTTGGAGCCTCCAAGCATCCTTCCAGGCACCCTGTCCTTGTCACCTTATCACTAATCAGAGCAAGGGCAGGACTGCCTTGACACCTTCCAGTGCCAGGTTCAACAGACCATCATTTTCTGTTGTGGTTTTCCCAATTCAAACCCATTAATTGTGGTCACAGCAACCTGTCTGCATGCACTGACGCAAACACAATTGGCCAAAAAGAGCTGGCCAACAAGACCCAAGCTCCTCCAAGGTAACTAAGCAAGAGGTCACTTAGTAAGCTGGCCAGCCCCTTAAATGGTGTTATATCAAAAATAAATAGAAACAACCTTTTAATCTGTCTGTACTTAACTCTACCTTGCTCTATCAAGCAAATGCCTTGTTGGCTGAGAACAGCAATAAGAGCAGGGAGCAGATCAGCCCTGTTCTTGCTACACACTTGCTGGAACAAGAAATCCCTGGGCTGCAGAGAAGCAGAGCCACACCAGGGAGCAAAGGCCTCTTGCTCCTGCTCAGCTGGGAGTGGGGATTCCCCTCCCTGAGGCTCCAGAACCTCTCCAGGGCTCCTCACCACAGCACACAAAGGACAAGGCGCAACAACACTCACCACAACAGCAAGGCTGAACTCCCTGGCCAGTGTCTTCAGCTCCTTGGCCAGCTGCATCATGAGGGCCAAGCCTGGAGGAGGTCAAAGCATTTGGGTGGTTGGGGATCAACCGAAACAGAGGAAGCAGCCCCCAAAATGCCCCTTGGAGGCAAGTGACGCCTGGATTTGCATGAGCACTAGATTTAGTGCTGGTGCTCACAGGCACCTTGAACCCATTTCCATCACCAGCACCCCAGGGTACCCATGGCACTTGCACACTCCAGGGCACCTCAGCTGAATGGATGTAGCATGGACAGATGAATCCCCAAATTGTCCCACCCTCTCCCTTCCCATCTCAGAAGCCCTCAGGCCAAAAAAACTGCAAAAGACCAGGAGCTCCAAACAAGCTGGTCAGGTCAATTCGGCAGGTACAGGAACCCTCTTCTCCAGCTCACAGCTTCACTCCCTACAGCCCATGGCTGTGAGGGGACCTCCCATGATAGCACTGGCCACCACCCAGGTGTGCCAGACCCTTTGGAAGGTGTTTGAGGGGCTTCCTTGGCATCTCAGCCAGCAGAAAGCCCCTCACTCCTGATTTACGGTCCTTTCTGGCAGGAAAAGCCTCAAGGGAGCTTTGCAAACTGTGACAGCAAACATGATATATCTGTGACACTGTAAGGAGAGTTTTTAACATGGGCAAACAGTTCAGTGCCTCCTCTGTCTCCTGGCTGGGTTTCAGACCACCACCACAAGCTTGCATGGCCACAGCCAGCCTAAATGTTTGCCAATAATGCTCCAAACAGACTCTCCATTTACCCACTTGCAAAGGGAAAGCTGGGAGCAGCCGTACCCACACCCGCCCTGCCCCAGCTCCAGGCACAGCACACATGGGAGGAAAATGCTCTCCAGGACAAACAGAGAGGTCTGCAATCTCATTGCACATCCTAACAAAGCAGCTCACCCTCTGACTGCTTGCCGCCCAGCAGCGGGTAAATCACAGCAGAGACCGAGTCGATCACCACGATCTTGAAAGGTCCCATGGAGCTCACGACCTGAAAGGAGGAGGCACTGTGTGCAACATGGAGTAACAAATCCAGCAGTTTTGGGAGATCACGAGCTGCACAGAGGCTCAAATATACCCAGGACAGGGTGATCTGATGTCACTCATCAGGCACACAAGTCTCCCTGCCTTCCTTGCAGCTCTGGGGAAGGGAAAGGGTCCTGCACCCTCACTCTTACCTGCTGGGACAGGCGATCCCGCAGGTCCTGCAAGGCACTCAGCGTCTCATAGATGTCAAAGGCACGGACCACCTGGATCCGCTGCAGAGCCTCCAGCTGCGGCACAAAGTGGCATTGGCAACAGTCTCATCCCCTCCAGGACCCACCATATTCCTCCTGCCCAGCTGCTACCAGCTCTTTGCATTTATACCAAGCCATGGAGACAGTGAGCCTTATTTCTTCCACATTTGCCTCCAGCCCATGAGCACTGTTGTCCCCAGTGCACTGATGGAAGCAGCAATGCAGATCGAGCCCAGTGAGCAAAAGCTACAAAGAGCTACAGCAAGCCCTCCCCTTCTCCCCAGGAGAAAAACCCCAAAGTGCAGCATCTGTCCCTGATCACAGCACCCACCCGGACACAGGAGGAAGATTTTGGACCCAAAAAAGCCCATGGGGACAAAGGCAGAGCTGGACAGAAAAAAACACATCTCTGGGGGTTGTCTGCAGGCAAGATCCAGGGCAGTTTTAGTGGAGAAGCAGGAGTGGGAGCAGCTCCAGGGGAACTTGCCTGCTCTTCCTCGTCCTCTGCCCGGGCTCGAAGCATCTGGTAGAGACGGGAGGCGGTGAACCCACCCGTGGAGTCGAGGAACAGGACGTGCTGCTTGAGACCGAGGGACACGCTGGCCGCAATGCCCAGGCACACCTGGAGAGGCAGGGACCAGGATCAGCCAGCCCCCCCGGGTCCCTCTGCTCCACGTGCCTGAAGGCACCTTCACCCTGCCTGTCCTGTCCCCTCCTCTGTCCCGCTCACCTGCGTCTTCCCGCTGCCCGGTGCTCCCATGAGCTCCGTCACCTCCCCCGTGTACAGCCCGGAGTCCAGCAGCTGGTCCAGGCTACGGGTTGAATACAAGGGGGGATCATCAACACATCTTCAGGCAGAATGGCAGGGGCATCAGGAAGCAGCAGTCCCCAGAGTGCCCTTCCCAAAAGCAGACATGTGCCTCAGGCTCTGCTCCTTCCCTCCCACCCCCAAGCTCTCTCCACATTGTGGCAAACAGCAAATCTGCAGTGTGGGGGACACACAAGGGCAGTCCCAAGCTGGAGAAGAGCTGTGGTCCTGGGAGCAAGGTTTGAATACCCAGGGTTTCTCTGCATAGTCACTGTAAGAACCCAGCGAGGAGACAGGACAAGAAGAAGTAAGGACACATAACAGAGTAACTCATTTCCACGCCTGAACTAGACAGTTTTGCCCATCGTCACTCAGCAGTCCTCCCAGATCCATAACCCTCCTTTCTGGAGCCCTCAAGGCAAATGCTGAAGGCAGCATGCTGTCTACTGTAGACATAAGACGCACAACCACGTCCCAAAAGGTGTGCAGGCTCTCACAAGGACAACAGCAATATCACTCCCTCAAGCAACACAGACCAGCTGGCTTTGCAACCACAGAACATGAAGAATAATCACCTTTTGCTCACAAAAGGCAGAGTCAGGCTGTGGCTGGAAGTTTTTAAAACAGTTTCTGGAGATGGTTTGGTCACCATCAAGCCTGCTCATGGCACCACCACATTGAAACTTAAAGCCTATGCTGGGGAACCACGGCCTTTTGCAGCAAGCCCAGCCTTGGACAAACCTGCCCTGCCAGACAACGTACCCACCTTGGGCTCCCAGTGGGCAGGATGGCTGTGGAGCTCTTGAGCTCCTCGTAGAGGTCTGCTCCATTGGCGGGGAAGGCAGAGAACTGGGCCAGGAGCACACGTCTCACCGCAACCAGCGCCTGGTGGGCAGAGAGATGTCTGGAAACAGGACTGAGGATGTCCAGGGCCAACATCTGCTGCAGAAGGCCCTCCCAGACAAACCCATCCATGCCGTGAGCTGAACAGCTATGAGCACCCTGGTTAACGTTCCAGGACTTGGGTGTCACCCTTTACCTTGTAAGACAGGGAACACTTCTGGGCAACATCCTCCAGGTCTGAGGAGATGAAGTCCACCACTGCAAATAACACGACAGACAAAAAGTTGGAAGCCAAACCCATGGCTCCAGCACCCAAAGGATCTCACAGACTTCATTTAACAAGAACAAAATAGTGTTTTTCTCAGCTCTAATCCAGTTTCTCAGAGCAAGTAAAAAAATCCACCTGAAGTGTTTTTCTTCTCCCCTAAAAACAGGAGGTGCCCAGGGTGCAGTGTGCCAGAAGTTGGGGCATTTTTCAGAGGAAAAAATGCACAAACCTTCCCAAAATACCTTATAAAGAGCAAAAAGTGATGGTCCCTCAAAGAGCCTCCACAGACACCTCTACCATGTCCTAACCTTTCCCTGCTCCCATGGAGAAGTCCCAACTCATTGAATCCACCCAGGGGACCCAGAAGACATCCAGCAAGGAGGACACAAGAGGAATATTGCACCAAACCACCCTTTCAGGGCACAGGGACTGGCGTTGCAGCCCTGCAGCTCCTGCAGTCAATGCCCAGTATGCTCATAGCATCCAACACATGCCCACCCTCCTTTTCTCTATCGGGCTCTAACAAAACTCCCATCTGCAGCTTCCAAGCCACAAGCCAAAGCCACAGAGACAGGAGATGTTTTCCAGGGGGTTGCCCCACAGCCCAGACCACCCAAGCAGGGAGATGGTCCTGCACAGGAGAGCGCGGTGCCACCCCAAATGTGCAGGGAATGATGTTCCCCAACCCAAGACGCCGCTGCCGCCCCGTTACCTGTCCTGATGCCGTTCGCCCTGAGAACCTGGATCATGTCCTCGGTGAGACCAGGGCAGAGCCCAGCCCGCAGGACCACCATGTCCCCAGCCAGCCCAGGATGCTAGCAGAAGAGAGGAGACCTGCAGAGGAGACAGGAGAGTGGATTGGGCTCTATCCCGATGTGGATTGTGCCTGTCCGCAGAGCCGCACACGGTGGAGACACACTACCCAGGCTGTGTCTGGGATGGGTGGTCTCATCAAGTGTTTAGTCCCATTTTAGGGCCAAACAGCCCCAAATCCTGCAGCCAGCCCCAAGCGGGCTGGTATGGGGACACTGCCATGGGGGACACTGCCATGTGTGAGCACATCCCCACCCCGGCTGCCTTCAGCAGAGCCCTCGGGGCAGGGACACCCCTGTGCCCACGGAAAGCCCCACGCCGCGTTTCCCACCCTGCCCTCCGTTTGCACCCCGAATGCACCCCCTGCTGCCCAGGCACCCCGAGCTGGGCTGCCCCGAGTCCCTGTCCCCTTTCCTGCTTCCTGCAGGGAGCGGAAGAGCCGGGCAGGGCCCACGTTTGCTCAAATTTGCCCGTATTTGCACCCCCATCTAGCGGCACCGCGGTCCCCAGGCAGGGGCTGCACAGGCTCCCGTGTCCCCGCAAAGCAAACGGGTCCCCGGGGGAAAGCGCTGCAGCCCCCACCTGCAAACCCCCCTCCAGAGCCCCTGCACTCCTCCTACAACCAAGAACAAAGAAGCTGTGCAGCTGCTGGCACCAGGGGTGCTTCTGGAAATGCACAGAGCAAATAGATGTTCTGAGCCAGCAGCACAGCCCTGAACCCGCACAGACACCAGGGGAGCACCAGAGCCTGCTCAGGAGCTGCAGCAAACTGGAACAAAAGAAGCAAAAATAGGAGCTCCCCCCTCTATTTGTAGCACCTCCCCCCACCAGCTGCCTTTAAGTGACCGTTTGCACAGGTGCCAGCAATGCCACGGCTCCCAGGCTCTATAAATACCAGAACTACAGTCTGGGCTGGCTGGTTTTGCTGGTGGGTGCTGCTGCTGGGGAAAATCAAGCAAGCTGATTTAAAAATTGAGGTGTATTGAAGATAGAGGGGAGGCTATTCCAGTCTTTTCTTACAGACCTATGTGTGTTTGTTAATAGGGATTGTTTCACTTTTAAAAGCACAGTTTGTGTTTGCAGCTGGGCTTTCTGCTGCTGGTGCGGCTGAGTGCTTGCTGAGAGAGTGGCTGATGCAAACAGGAAAAAGCCTTTGGCTTTTGAAGTTATTTCAGAGATAGGCCTGAGCTCTATGTCAATATTTTAACTGCCCTAGGCTTGCATTAGAGGCTTAGGGACACCTGTAAAAGGAGTTGCATGCAGCCCTACTCCAAGGAGAAGGCCTCTAATGCTGTGTTAGAGAAAAGCTCAAGCTCTGGGTGCTGAGCACAGCTGTCTCTGCATCTTTACTGTTGCTCCAGAGATGCTGCAGCTCATCCTGGGATTTTCTGGGTGGTGACTTCACCATGGACCATCCCAGCTCTCTGCAGGGTCCTGGACTAGTAGGTGGCTTGGAGCCATGAGGTAAGGTGGGATCCCAGGGCTGGGGTTGTACAGACTCATCAGCCAATGCTTGTGGTCAGGGTTACAGGGTGGAAAATGAAGGTGTGGGGGGGTATCTTTGCTGCCCTGCAGGCAGGGAGAGCTCTGTCCCCAAAAGGGGCTTGCTGCAGGGGAAGCCTAGGGGCTGTTCCCCTACTGGGACTTGAATTTCCCCAGGAAAAGTGTTGGTGGCTGTTGTTGTGTGGTCTTTCTTATATTTTTTTCCTCCTTTCTCAGCCGATGCCTCAAGAGGGCCCCCTGCACTTGCTGCTGGGCCTGCCTGCCCTGCCAGCCTCTCTAGGGCAGGGGCTGTCACAGGGCACATCAACACATCTGCCCCAGAGGCAGGGAGGCACAGGGGTACGGTAACTCCAGGGACCAGGTACCCCTATCCTGGGCAGCCAGTCTTCTTCCCTGCCCAAGCAGTGTGACCACCAGTACCCAGCCCCAAAAACACAGGGCAAATAAAATAGGAGACCTAAGCAGGGCAGTTTTGTGCCAATTCTTGCTGCATAAGATCTACAAGCCCCAACACAGATCATTGATATTAAAGAAAACTGACTTTTTCCTCTTGGCAGTGTCTCAATGTGGAAGTGCATTGTCTGCTATAGCTCAGCTCTGTGGCATAAGCCTGACTGAGATAATTGAGCTGACACCAGTCAATCTCTTCCCCTGGATCACTTCCCCATCCCTGCTGCCAGTTCCCCCATTTACTTTTTGGCTGGGCTGCTTGTGGGTACGCTCAGAAGGCAAGGTCTGTGTTTTGAGAGAGATAAGTCACAAAGCAGAATTCCTAACTGTGACCCCTGGGAAAGAAGAGGGTTTGAAAGGCTCAGCTCTTTTGGCACTCAGTGCTGCTCTGTCTAGCAGTGTCATTCTGAGACCCGAGATACTCATCACAGCAGTGGGTCAGTACACTCCAGTGTTAGCGGAGGTGGCAGGGCTGACACGGGTGGGCTTTCCAGTGGGGTGGGCTCCCAAAAGTCCTTCAAGGAGCAGGAGGCTGGGTCTGAGTTGTCTTTTTGTCCCAGGGCGTTCTGGAAGGTGCTGGGTGCTGCTGCAGCTGCTGGCGTGGGGCCACTCGTCCCTGAGGCTCAGCTGTCTCATGCTTCCCAAAATAGAAAGGGAAAAGGGTCTGAGCACTGTGATGGGGGTCAGCCATCCCAGCCATGGGCTTTTTTGGCATGAAACACCCCTGTTCCCACTCCCCACACCCTGTGCAGCTCTGTGGGCAGAGGGAAGCTGGGGTTTGCCCTGGTGGGTGGGAGAGGGTCCCGTCTCACTGCAGAGAGGTGCTGCTCCTTGCACGCAGGTCCCCCCGAGCTGGGCTGCCTGTGGGGACCCTGGCTCGCTGCCCTCCCCAGACCCTATATAGCACAGGGGGTGACAAAGAGGGGCCAGGCTGCAGTGACAGGTGACACTGACAGGCAGCAGGAGCTGCCAGATCCTGCCCAAACTTGGAGTGGGAGGTGAGCTTTTTTTCCTGAGCCACACAGACCCTCCATGCTGCTGGCAAACTTCTTTAATTCTTTGGTTTTTATTGTTTTCTTTCCTTTATTAATTGACACTTAAGGATCTACAGCTGTGGGAAAAGCTTCTGAGAAGCCACAGCAATTTAGGTCTTCGTTCTCCAAATTCTTCAGCCTGGTAAGCTGTGTTTATTAATGTGCGTGTTAATTATGTGTCAGCCTCGTGGTGAAGCTCAGCTTGGAGGAGGAGGCAGATGACCCTCATGACACAGCCAGCTGAAAATGGGACACAAATCGGTATTTTTTTTTTCCTTAAAGCTTTCCAGATGGAGGATCCCATCCAGCTGAAAGAGGAGGGCAATAAATATTTTCAGGCCAGCAACTATGAGAAAGCCGTTCAAAGCTACACTCAAGCCATAAAGCTCAACAAGGACAAGGCGCTGCAGGCCGTGCTGTACCGGAACAGGGCAGCGTGTTACCTCAAAAAGGTGAGAAAAGCTCCTGGTTTGCTCAGACGTTGACTGAGGGGAGAGCAGCAGGGAGGCAGCTAAGGGTGCTCACCAGCCGTGGACAGTGGGGTTTGTCTATTTATCAAATATGGTGTTTGCAAACTGGTCTGAAACTATTTGTTCTGGGCTTGTCCTGGAGCTGCAAATATCCCTCCCTGCTTCAGTCCTGGTGAGGCTGAGCACACCCGTTTGGGTCAGAGGTGGTTCCATTTAACCACTTTGAAGCAAAAGCTTTTGGCAGCCTGTTGCTGCCTCACCCCCATCACAGACCTTCTCCTCTGCCCCACCAGTGACTGAAAGGTAGCTCAGCCCTATGTTTCCTTCCTTATAGTTTCACTGGAGTGTTCTGTTAGTGAGTGGGAACAGAGAGGTCTCAGCCTGCATCAGCAATGGGGACGTGCCCTGCTATTCCCCAGCTAACAAATCACTCCTCCCCTCTGGTTTAACAGGAGGAATATGCCAAGGCCGCCTCGGATGCATCCAGAGGTAAGGAAGGGGCTGTTTGAGGAAAGGAGAACTGTCTTGCTGGGTGTGTTTGCTCCAGCCTACTCTTGCATTTGCTTTTGGGGCACTCTGGTCTTATTCCACAACATCCACTAACACCTAAGTGCTGAGGCCACAAGGGAATTAATGGATAAAGTACAAAAGAAGGTGCACTGATCTGGTGCATCAGTGCAGTTGATGCTGACCAGGTACCAATTCACTCACAATATTAACAACTATGTCTTAAGGACCCGTAGTCTCTGTAAAGCAAATCGCAGTTTACACAGAGCATTTTCAAGAAGCGAACCGATGCCTGGTGTTTTGGATCTTTCCCAGCTATTGACATCAACGCTTCGGATATCAAAGCCTTGTACCGGCGCAGCCAAGCTCTGGAAAAATTGGGGAAATTGGACCAAGCATTCAAAGATGCTCAGAAATGTGCCACCATTGAACCCCGCAACAAAAACTTCCAGGAGACCCTGAGGCGACTGGGGGCCAACATCCAGGAGAAGGTAAATGCCGGGGGAGCCGTCCCAGGTCCACAGAGCAGGAGTGGGAACTCTGTGCTCTGGGTTGTGCTGATGGATTGTTGGTCATATTGGAAACTTGTAACAACGTAGGGGGATAAATAGGCTCCGTTAACTGGAAGTTCACACTTGTTGCGTGTAAATCTGATTGAATGGTTAAACTGGAAAGTGTGGCAGCTCACTTCTGAGGCTGGCCTGGTCCTGAATGTCTTTGTACGGTCCTTGCAAGGAACTGGACCAGCTGTGGACTGAGTCTGGCCATTGCCACATTGACTTAGTTACCTTTACGGGTGTGCTGTGAGGTTCCTGCAACTTTACATACCATGAGGTCTCAGATGATGGCTTAGGCTTGGCTCTGCACTTACCCACAAGTCTGAGGTGGGTAATCGATGTTGATCACTAAGAAGCAATGCCTGTTTTGTTATTCACCTTTGATTGTCTCTGGTTTGAGGGTGTGTGATGTCCTTGAAGTGATAAAGGAAAATTGCTCCTCCATTTTTCTCTCCCTGGTGCTCCACACACTCTCTGTTGGCACAGCTGCGCATTCAGTTCTCCACGGACTCGAGGGTGCAGAAGATGTTTGAAATCCTGCTGGATGAGAACAGCGAGAAAGAAAAGCGAGAAAAGGTGAGAACCCTCCTGGACTTGACAAAATTGCTGGTTAATGTCAGAGGCTGCCCTAAGGAGCAGAAATCTCTGTTCCCTTCCCCACCTCTCCTGGATGGAAGGTAAGGTGAGGAACTGGGGATGAACTGTGCTCAGCCCAGGGACCGAGCGGAGAAATGCCCCAAAAAGGGATCACCCTTGCGCTGTGGGAAGGTGGAGCAACCTCCCAAAATACCAAAGGTGGGATCAGACTGGATGTCAGCTCGTACCTGTCTCTGCCACCTTCCCTATGTTTCCCTCCAAGCAGTGACCCACTTTTCTTGGGCAGAGCAAAACCAGCCCCCAGGTGCGCCTGGAGAAGCTCCCTGGTGGAGTCAGAGCTGGTGCGCTGCGCCCATCAGGAGGTGGTCACCCCACAGCCCCCACCGGGACACCCCAGAGCTGCACGGGGCTGTTTTGGGTTCTGCTGGCAGGGATGTGCTGCTGAGCCCTGATTTCTCTGTCTCCCACCCAGGCTGCCAACAACCTCATCGTCCTAGGGCGGGAAGAAGCCGGTGCTGAGAGGATTTTCCAGAACAATGGGGTCAGTTTGCTGCTGCAGCTGATAGAAACCAAAAATCCTGAGCTGATCCTGGCAGCTGTACGGACGCTTTCGGGGATGTGCACAGGACATAAGGCTCGGGTAGGCAATGGGGTGCTCGGAACCTTCGCTGCTATTGCCTTGAACCGGGGGGAGTGGAAAGTTGCAATAGTTTGTGAGCAGTGGGAAAAAAATAAATATCTTACTTATAATATCTTACTCAACACCAAGACAGTTTTTATATAGTCTAAACCAGCTCATAAGCAGCCCTGTCTGTGTCTTGTGGTTGGAAGCAGTAGATGGACACGCGCAAAATGCATATGCATGTCGATGTGATGGTGCAGAGGACTGGAGGGAACTACAATACAACAAAAATAAAATCTAGTGGGTAAAAATCCAGTGCAGTCAAAACCTATTTTGTTTTTCCGTTATGTGCAAAAAGGCTGTTCTGCAAACCCTGCTGGGTCAGTGTGTTTCTGAACACGCTTTCCCTGACTTACTGGTGTGCCACCATGCACAGGGACAGGCTGCCTGATGACTCTGGGTTTGCTCACAGCCAGAACGGGCATTTTGCACCAAGCAGGTTCTGTGTTAACAACCTCTTCCAAATCCAGCTGTGCTCATCAAAACATCCTCATTGGAAATAGCCTGTGTCACTGGCAACTCTACATTTTAGGAGTTTTATCAATATAAGGATGAAAAGCAAATCTGACTCAGGATTTACCCAGGCAAATCCTTTCTTTGCACAAGTTGAGCCTGACCTTTCTGAAGCACACAGGAGGGAAAGGCTCGTGCCCTCGGCTAATGGCTGCTCTGCTCTCTCCTTTCCGGGACCAGGCCACTGCCATCCTCCACTACCTGGGCATCGACAACATTTGTATGTGGATGTCGGTAGACAATGAAGAAATCTCACTGGCTGTCTGCAACCTGCTGCAGACCATCACCGACTGCTTGCTGGGCCAGGGGAAGGAGGAGCAGCACGGGAAGGAGGAGGCTGTGGTGCTGGGTAAGGGCAAAAAACCTGGTGGTGCTTCAGTCTTGCTGGAGGAGATGTGGGGTGAGCAGGGAGGGCTCTGCTCCAGGGGTGTCCCCTTATTCCTTCAAAGTGGGGGCTTTACCCTGCAGCTGCCCAGAATCACAGTCTGCACACAGCTCTTATCCTTGTGGTGTTAATTTAAATACCCAAGTTCCGGCTATGCAATGGTTTTGAATGGTTTTCACTGGGTTCACTAGCTTTCCAAGGTAATTTATTGTAACTGGCTGCTACTGCCTTGCTTCTGTACAGATAGTAAAAAGGATTTGAAGATGATCACGATGCGTTTGCTGGATATGCTGGTCAGTAAGAACGTATCTGGGCAGGGACGAGACCGAGCTCTCAACCTCCTCAACAAGAATATACCGAGGAAGGACCTGAAGGACCATGACAACAGCAGGACCACCTTTGTCATCGACAATGGTGAGTCCTTCCCCTCATCCTTGTTCTGGTTTGGGACGTGGGGAGCTGTGTATTCTTGCCTGAATAACCGTAGAACTGATCCTCTCTATCAAATGAACCCCCTCTGGCTTTTTTTGGTGCATGCAAACCTGGAGCAAGGTTAGACTTATTAGCAGGAAACAATTTTAAGATTAAGAGGAAAAAAAAAAAACCTGTATGAGAGCAAGAATTTTTTGGTTTCTAAAGGACTGACAACTTTTATGGTTAGTTTATTGCAATGTATTTGCTAATGTAAGGAGGATCTGGCTTGGATAAATTGTCTAGCTTGTACAGCAAAAGATAAACTTTCTGGATCCTTAAGCTGGTAATTTCTAAAAACAGGAAGGAAATCAGGAATTTTTGTGGGGTGTGTTTTTATATTAATTCCAGTGCACATGTGTGTTATCATTTTGGTGGAAGTTTATTAAATAACACTTCAGCAAAAGGAGGGTTAAGACATCTAGAATCACTTGAAAGTCACTGACTTTTCCTCAAATCTTCCATCCTTGGAGGTCAGTAGGTTTAATGCCTCCTGACAAAAATAACTCATCCAGCCAGGGACAAAATCCACACTTCCATTTATCTCGCTCTGAGAGCTGTTTAAAAGCCTGATGCCACAAACCTGTCATCTCAGCAGCAGAAGCTCCTCCCCAGTAAATACCCGAGTGCCACCTTTGTTTAAGGCTTATGTGACTAGGCTGCAAAGTAATTGAAAACTGCCCAATCTGGTTATTCCACTGCAAGAAACCAGCAAATAGTATCTTGAGCTTTGTACAGCCCCTCTCTCCTCTAACAGCGGTATCTCTCCATTGTTTCCAGGCTTAAAAAAGATACTGAAGGTGGTAGGGCAGATTCCGGAGATGCCTGACTGCCTGCCGCTGACAGAGAACACCCAGCTGACGGCCTCCATCCTCTTAAATAAACTGTACGATGACCTACGCTGCGACCCGGAGCGTGACAACTACCGGGTGATCTGCGAGGAGTACATCAAGTGAGTCAGGGCTGGCCCTGGGAGGTCTTAAGGGTGAGATGAGGCACTTCAATTCCAGTTAGATTGCCAAATTGAGGCCCTGGGAGATAATGATTTGCTTGAGATCCTGCTGGATCCTTCAGCTGGGGTCCTCAGATCCTCACATGGTAACTCTTACCTGCTGGATCGTGTGAATTTACATGAATTTTGGCTCAGCTGTGTCCCAAATTTCTATACATTTCAGCTCGTGATCTGAGGGGGGATGGTCCCTGCTCAAGGGAATAATGAGAACTGTGAGCAACTGCTGCTCCATGTGCTGACTCTGTATATCCCTTGCAGGAGCAAAGTTGACCCCCAGGACATGGACAAGACGCTCCATGCCATCCAGATGGTGTCTGGAGTTCTGCAAGGGCCCTTTGACTTGGGCAACAAGCTGCTTAGCATGAAGGGAGTCATGGAGATGATGGTTGCCCTGTGTGGGTCCGAGAGGGAGATTGACCAGCTGGTGGCTGTGGAAGCTCTCATCCACGCCTCCACCAAGCTAAGCCGGGCCACCTTCATCATCTCCAATGGGGTGACGCTCCTGAAGGAGATCTATAAGAAGACCAAGAATGAGAAGATCAAAATCCGAGCGCTGGTGGTAAGGACGGCAGCCCCTGCCTCTAACACCTGCAACACTCACCAGCTTAAACCCTGGACCTGGGAGAGGGGACAGGTCCTGGGAACATGTTGGGTTCACTCACCTCAGCTGGTGAATGGTTTATGGTGCTTCCCCCTGCAAGAAAGGGTGAGGTGGCAGACCAGGAGAACACGTGGATTATTGGTAACTTGGAAGGCAAAACTGGTTAATCCTCTGTTAAAGACACCCAATAAGAGCACAAAACCTCACTTTGCTGTGCTACAAGATGAACGATCTATGGGGTATCAGGATGCTTCCTCTTTGTTAGACCTCACCTCAAACTTTAGATATGGGATTAGGCTGTGATAATAGAGTTAATGAACCTTTCTCACTGCTGTATCCTTTTCATCCCCCTCAGGGTCTCTGCAAGCTGGGCTCAGCAGGAGGTACCGATTATGCACTGCGGCAGTTTGCTGAGGGGTCCACTGAGAAGCTGGCCAAGCAGTGCCGAAAGTGGGTGATTTTATTTTCTCTTCCTTCTGTTGTTCCATACTTTGCAAAATACAATATGCTTCTTCCCCCAGAGATCCTGCCCACATGTTGCCTTAATTTCCTGTTGCTGCCTGTCAGCTGATAGTGCCCCCAGAGCCCATTGCACTGGGACATGGAGCTCTTCTGTGCCTCCAGCAACCATGTGTTTCTCCTGCCTATATCCAAACAAGCCTTTTCCCCTCACTCACTTCCCATGTGAGACACCAGATGTGGTGCCTCCCTCTTTGCCAGAATGGCACAGCCTAATCAATGTCATCTAGAATATGCACAAGTACCTTCTGAAGGTGAATTTACCAGGTGGACAAGCCAAGGAGGTGGGAAGTGACTGAATGGGTGATCATTGCTGCTGGCACCAGATAACGGCGCATCCCGTGTTTCACGTGATGGTGAAGGCAAAGCAGTGCTGGGTAGCTGTGCTGCTCTGTCTTTCCTTGCAACATTTAGATCTCTCAAGCCGGGCCATGGGAAGAAGATCATGTTTCAGGAGAAGCACCCACAGTCTTTAGGAGGTGCAGCAGAACCTGAGGACATGTTTGGGCCTGAAACTGTCTCAATACGTGTTTTCCTTCTTCTCCCAAATAAATTAGTCCTGGCTTCTGAAATAAAAACATAGATGTTTTTCTCTCTTCCAGATGGTTGTGCAACACCAGCATTGATGCTCGCACCAGGAAATGGGCTGTGGAAGGGCTGGCGTACCTAACCCTCGATGCAGATGTGAAAGATGACTTTGTTGAAGATGAGCCAGCCCTGCAAGCTATGTTTGAATTGGCCAAGGTCTGTCTCCTTACCCTGTTTCCTCCTTCCTCTGGCAGCATCAAGTTCTCCCAGCTCTCCAGCCCAACACCATCCCCCCAAGCAGGAGGAGCTGTGACCCCAAACTCTCACCTTTAGTTTAGCAAAACTGCAGTTTTGCCTGTTCCATGGAGGCACCTCAAGGTTGTTATCATCCTGCTCTTCTCCCAGGCTGAGGAAGGCTGATCCTTACTGTCAGAAACTGCATGAAAACCAAAAGCGTCAAGGTGTTGACAGCACCTGATAATGTCAAACAGCCTGTTTGGCCATAAAAACTTTTGGTTTTCCTTGTCATGAGCTATAAAGCTAGGGATAAGCCTAAGAACACTTCAGCTAGTGCAAACCACCACGATGGCAGTCCAAAGGGACATGTTTTCCTGCTGTGTCCTCCTCACCCTCACATAATCCTTTATTTTTCTGTGCAGACAAGCGACAAGACTATCTTGTATTCCGTGGCTTCTGCGCTGGTGAACTGTACCAACAGCTATGACACCAAGGAGCTGGTCCCAGAGCTGGTGCAACTTGCAAAATTCTCCAAGCAGCACGTGCCGGAGGAGCATCCAAAGGTAGGTTGTTTGCACCTGGGGAAATGAGAGGAGATGCTTGGATCTGAAGATTTTCTTTGGTGCATCCACTGTCACAGACCTCAGGTCTCCTGTCTCTGAGGCTGAAGTTGCTTTGCTCCCCAAGTAGGCTTGGCTTTAGTTGGCAGGATGGCGGCTGTTCAGGGACTAATCCCTTTCCAATGTCCTTCCTCAGGACAAGAAGGATTTTGTGGTGAAGCGGGTGAAGCGGTTGCTGAAAGCTGGTGTGGTCTCTGCCTTGGCCTGCATGGTGAAGGCGGACAGTGCCATCCTGACGGACCAGAGCAAGGAGCTCATCGCCAGGTACCCTCATTGCTGTCGTGGGAGCACTGGCCAGCCCGTGTGCCACTGAGACGGGGACCTGGGCTGGCTCCTTGCTTTGTGGGGTGGTGCATATGGGGGAGGGATGAAAGGGAGGTGGAGAAAAGATTTAAAAACGAAGTTTTACTTAAGCAGTGTCATAAAAATCCACATTCTGACCCTGAAGCTGGCTTGCTAGGATGTGATTTGAACTTCTAGTCCTCTGTACTAGCTTTGGTTGGAACAGAGTTCATCTTACAGGCCTGTAAACTTTTTACTGTGCTGTTTATTGCTTCCTCCCAAAGTGCTGTGGCCACTGCGTTAAACATCTGGCATTTACCCAATGGATCTGGCTCCCCTGCAAAGCCTCAGCCCCCTTCTGTGGGGGATGTGGGTGGTTGCCTCCCCATGGGGCTGTTCCTCTAAGTGGTGCTGTGTTTCTGCAGAGTGTTTCTTGCCTTGTGCGAAGACCCCAAGGACCGTGGGACCATTGTCGCTCAAGGCGGTGGAAAGGTGATTACTTTTGTGTCTGCAGCTCAACCCGATGTGCAGTTGATGTCTGTTGGGAGCCTGCAATATGGCAGGGAAGTACAAGACATTTTGGTAGTCCCTGGAGCCCAGACTGACACCCCAGTCCTGTCCCTGCAAGTCTCCAAAGAAGCAATCTTGAAACAACTGTATGTGATCTACAAGCTCTGGTGTGATGCCTATTTGAGAACAAAAGGAAAATATCTCTTTGGGCTACAGACCCATTTGTTCAACAGACACATCTTTAGGATATTTGTAACCTGTTGTAGTATATTTATGCCATCCTTTAAATCTTGTCAAGGGGCATTGATTGCTTTGCTGTGTGTCACTAGGCCCTGATACCTCTGGCTGTGGAAGGCACAGATGTTGGCAAGATAAAGGCTTCTCATGCTCTGGCAAAAATTGCTGCTATCTCCAATCCAGACATGGCATTCCCAGGGGAGAGGGTAAGCTTAAAAGAAAGTTGATAGTTCCTTTAACAAATGAAAGTTGCTGAGAGCTGAAAAAGTGATGACCTATCTTTTTTTTAGGTGTACGAGGTGGTGAGGCCGCTTGTCAGCCTGCTGAACACTGAGAGAGATGGTCTCCAGAATTATGAGGCTCTTTTAGGTCTCACTAACTTTGCAGGAAGAAGTGATAAACTTAGGTGAGTTTAACTGCTTTTTGACCTTCTTTCTTCCCCAAAAGTGAATGTGAATTTCAGTTCAATGCTTGTAGGACTATGGAGACTGGTCAGTTTGAGCTACCTTTGGTAGAGCTACAAAGGTCTCAGAACTAAAAGATTCACAAAATAGCCAGGAAGAGGAGGCTGGCATGTTTTCCTCTAGAAAAAGGAAAGACATGAACCTCATCTGCATTAAATACAGAATAAACTACATGTCATGAGCCCAGTGCTGTGGACACTGATTTGTTTCAAGGTCTTCCCTGTTTATAGTTAATATTTTATAAGTTGGTTATTGCTTGTCTCATGATGCATTTTGTTTGACTGTGTTTCACACAGGATGAAGATAGTCAAAGAGAGGGCCCTGCCAGATATTGAAAACTACATGTTTGAGAATCATGACCAACTTCGACAGGCAGCCACAGAGTGTATGTGCAACCTGGCAATCAACAAGGAGGTAACTCATGGGGCATCTTGGACTTGATTGCGTGCACTAATTTATGAGCCACTGCGATGAGGCATTCCTAAATGTATTATCTCTGGATATCATGGTTTGGGGGTTTTTTTTAGGTTCAAGAGCGGTTCGTGGCTGATGGCAACGACCGGCTGAAGTTGGTGGTGTTACTGTGTGGTGAGGACGATGAGAAAGTCCAGGTTGCAGCGGCAGGAGCCCTGGCCATGCTCACAGCAGCACAAAAGAAGCTCTGCTCTAAGATGACTGAAGTGGTAAGACCATAAACCTGATAAGTGGTTTAAAACCATAAACCAAACACCAGTCGGCAGTGTAGACATAGCCTTGAATGGACCTGGCTTGGTCATTAAAATGCCTCTCAAAAGGAAGGTGTAGTCCACCAGTTTGATAGTGGGGAACTTAGTGGTGAAGCTGGGACCTGGATGTGCATGCTTCTGGTTCATCCTTGCATAAAGTAAACCCACCTGCCTTAAACTAGACTTCATCTCAGAGCTCAAACATTTTCATATAGCTATTCCTCAAGCTAAGGCCAGGATGCCAACTGTCAGGCAAGGTTAGAAATGCAGAATATTATTCTCTAGGCCCTTAAAGTTTTTGATAAATAACCTGAAATCCAAACCCTGTCTCAGTCAAATGAGAAGAGCTTGCTAGATAACCTACTGAGCTTTACAAATCCCAAAACTTCTCCATTCCCTGCACAGATCTGTAGGTGCTGAGAAGTCATTCAGCTGTGTGGGGTCTGTCTGTGAAGAGCTGTGCTTGAGAGCTCATGGACACTGTGTTGCACACACACACTGATGTTGGGCACTGGGGCTTCTTAGAATAAAAATGATTAATCAATGCAAAGGAGGGGCTCAAGAAAATCAGTGAGGGGAGGCGGTGGTCTGCCTCTGGTCATCTCAGCCGTGTCAATACTCTGATCAGATTCTTTGCACAGAGATTATACAGCAGCCTAAACATGAAACATGTTTCATGTGGTGCTAGTGCCATGAAAGCTTCTGACTTTAGTGTTAACAAAAATTGGGTTCAAAAGTTTGGAGTCAGGTTTCCTTAGTTAAAGAATCAAATAACTGTACCTGACATGAGTATTGAAGAGGTGAGTCTGCTCTTCCTTCTGCTGAGAAATACCTTGTCAAACTTTTCTTGGTTGAGGTATTCTTCAGATCAATACTAATGATCTCTCTCTCTCTCCCTTGAAGACCACCCAGTGGCTTGAGATCCTGCAGAGGCTCTGCTTGCATGAGAACATGGAAATACAGCACCGAGGGCTGGTCATTGCTTTCAACTTAATCAGCTCTGACAAAGAGCTGGCCAAGAAGCTGGTGGAGACGGAGCTCCTGGAGATTCTGACGTACGTTGGCAAGCAAGAAGATGACCCCAAGAAGCAGCACGTCATTAATGTAGCACGTGATTGCCTCACCAAGTGCATGGATTATGGGCTGATCAAACCCCTCTCTCAGGCATGAGGGAATGGAAGTGCCAAAAAAGGCTGAGTGAGGGGAAAAAGCTATTGAGAAATATGGGGAAGTGAGAGCCATGAGGAGAATCTAGTGCCATTGTCAAGGCATGGAATAGTTTGGGGACAAATGTGGAGGATCAGAAACTGTGCGAGCAAAAGGGGTGGGATTTGCCTGGGGAATTTGGGGACCGTCCATCTGAACAATTCCCGGATGGTGTAAATCCTTTCTGTGCCCCATTCAGCTGATGATAAAAGCTTCAAGGCCTGGCTGAAAAGGAGTTGGTTGTGTTGGAAATGTGCCAGGGCTGCTGGAAGGAAACTCAACTGAGCTGAGCTTTGTTCTGCGACAATTTACAGCTCCTGGTACTTCAGGAATTTCTAGTAATGGTGGAACAGGGAGGGTTAAATGCCTCCTATCCTGTAGTCAGAAAATAGGTTGGGTTTTCACTGTGTGCTTTTTTTTTTTTCTCATTTATGGTATTTTTTTAAACAACCTTAACTGATGTGCTAAAGTGTGAGGATGGCAGATGAACTCTTAATAAATTCACTACATTGTTCCATGTGGAATTCCTGTTCTGCTTTTATTAAGCAAATGGAGGATCTAAGGCAATTCCCACTTGCAGCCTTGCACGTACTCAGGAAGCTGCAGTGATCGGTAGCACAGACGGAGTTTTTACAACCTGCAAACTGTCCGGTGCTGCTCAAAGGAACATGCGAAGTCACTGCGAAAGGCTGTACGAGGAGGTGGCACTAATGGGTTATGCTGGTGTTCACACCAGGACGGTCTTTGGCTCAACAGGGAATGTTGAAAATATGTATGGAAGAAGTAGAACGAGAAGCAAAATGCACCAGCTGGTCATCACATTACATTTTATTATATAAATGTTTACATTGAAGCACAGATTCTTTATGCATGCTATGGAAAACAGAAAAGAGAGATCAGCCCTTTGCTTTAGTCCCTGCGTGGGGGAAGAAAATTAAGCAGATAGTAAATATTTTACTCAGCAATGATGTAAATGTGGATTCAAGTGCATTAAAATAATTTTGATCTTAATAAATCTTAGGCATGGTATGGTTAAGTGTTGAGGTTTGGGGGTTATGAAAGGAATCATAGGGATAGTCTTTCCTTGTATGTTAAGGAAAAAAAAGCGCCTCTAGCACTGAAGTTAGGAAAGAAAGAACTTTTAAGTTAAAAGGGAAATTTATTTGGATGGTGATTCCAGCTGTGTGCAATGTCTTATTGTAAGCATATTTGGTTAAATCACTGGTGCTTTATAATCTCACTAGGAGGATATCAGACTGCTCTTCCAAACCAAATGAACTACAATGATCTATTTTCAACCACTCTTCAATTTTGGATACCTAGTTTCAGGAATTTTGGATCTGTCCTTCAAAAGTACTTTTCATCTAACTCTTTTTGCAAGTCCTTGAAAGAAGGCTTGAGGGAATGATGGAATTCTACTGACATTCAAAGTATCTCTTTTAATCATTGCACCATTAAAACCATTTGATTTAAAATGGACTGTAGAGGCTTCCCAAGAACATCTGGGCTTTTAGAGAGGACCAGCGGTTACAAAGGAAATCCTTTGACTTCAGATATAGAATAAAATAATTTCAAAAATACATAACTGTTTACCTATCAGGGTCATGTTGAGATCCAAGGTGGTTGCTTGTTCTCAGTTACTAAATAGCAAGTGTAGATTTAAATTAGCTCTGGATGCTATACAGACCAATATATTTTTAACAATTTCTCTGTGAAATGGAAAGCTTGGAGGAATAATACCAAATACAATGCTTCTTTCTAAGCCAGAGAAACGACGGACACTGTCAATAATAGCATCCTGTGCTACATCTCCCTCCATTTTCCTTAAATATATTTTTAACTTTCTCATTTCTGATGCTAGTATTTCAGAGTATCTTTTTGCTTCTTCATCGTTGTAGCACAGAATAGCAATATCTTTCTTGCTGTAACCCTTTTTAAGATACATACAACAATGTTCTGCCACATATTTCGCTATTTCTTTTTCGCCTAGTTTGCTTACTGTTTTAATACAGCCTTGCACAGCATGAGCACATGTGGCTCTGCGTAACAAGTTTTTCAAACGTTCGTTGGGAATATCTAGGGTAGGGTCCTCTACAATCTTTTCCATCTGGTCTTTTAGATAGCTATAGATACTGTTTGCATTACGAACCACTTTGGTCAGTGACTCGACAGGATCATGCCATTTTTCTCCTGGAAGACCAGTTAGGAAACAGTGACTTTTCTGTAAGTAGTCCAAGAAAATCCAGAAAAAGCCAGGCTCAGGGAGATCTGGGGATGAAGTTAGAGTCCAGGCTTTTCTATACCAATCACCTTCATCAGCTCTGAAATTCTGCGCTTCATCCATTATTATGTGCTTCACGTTGTTAAAGTTTGTCTTCAAAAAGGTTATTCTTGTCACAGCCTGGCAAATGTTTTTCTGCCTACAGAAAAAAATACAAGTGGATTAAAACTGATCCCTGCATTACAAACTACTGGTTTTGCTTGATCAGAGCAAAGTGAATGCCCGTGATATTGAAGTCATTTCTATCAGCAGATGCCCAGGATGTTGAGAAAAGATTTTGAGCCTTACTAAAAATGCATCCCAACTTCAAACACTGCAATGATGGTGGACCAAATAGCATACCAAATATATTGATCTGTACTCAGCTACTTAAAAATGCTCGTGAAGTAACAGGATCTTGAAATTAATAACCGGAGAATACTTACCTCACAAAATCTCTGAGAGGCTGGTTCTCACATACATAAAGAACTTCATTTTGTGTGCACTGCAGCATTGTTCTTATTTTGTCTATGATATTCAGGGCCACTATAGTTTTTCCTGTTCCTGGTAGACCATAAACAAACAGCTTCTTGCTTTTGTGAAGATTTTCTGACAGCACCTGGTATTGTTGCATAGTCAAGAGGTTCAAAAATTCAGAACCAACATGGTCACTTAAAAAGGACTTGAAAGACAGCAGAGCTATTGTGAGAGCACGTAAGAGATCCATCATGTTGTCACTGGTGATTAGGCTGTAGTTTTGGGGATACATTTCTTCAATATTCAGATCCCATTCTTTTCCACCATTAATTGTGGAAGGCAAAGTCAGCAGTTTTGGTATTACACACAATTTGTGACGATAGCCCCCAGTGTTCACTAATTTCACCTTCAGCTTCCAGGCTACACGTCTTGAGTATTCAAATAAATCCTTCGAGATAGAATGCTTACAGATTGTATAGAGGATAGGTGGCCTGCCCTTGGCTATTAGAAGAACGTCACAAATTATGTCTTTGTTTTCTGGCAAGCCGATCTCGACAGCCCAGCTTCTGGAAAATATCAGAACTCCCTCAGAAAGCTGCTTCAACTGACTTTTCATTAAAATATCCAATTCTTGATGCTCGTGGAGGAGATCTTCAGTGAGTTTTTCTGGAGTACGTATTATGCGGTGGGATTCCACTAACAAGGCAAAGCAGAAGGAATGGTTAGTGTTAGTATAAAACATGCAAATCCAGCCCTCTGAAATGATTCTATGGAAATTAATATTGGTGAAAGGCTACAAATACAGACCATAGCTGCCTGAAATACCTTTTGTGCCTCTTTAAAATTTCCCTTAACCAAGCCATGCATTTCCAGATTCTTTTGCAAAGACTACTTCCTCAGAGAACTCAATCCTCATTTCCTACCCGTGCCTTAGTCCCTTTGCTAAAAACACCAACACACGACCAGCTGTTGCCAACTTTGTTTAGGAGACCTAGCGAGTAAACAAAGCAGCAATAAGGGCTCAATAAAAAGCCCCTCAGCACCCGGCTGATCTTGCAACACCACAGAAATGTTGGATGTAACCGGCAGCAGACTCCCCACTCTGGTCCCAGACCGAGGCTCCTTATGTATTTACATTGAGCTGATTCCAAGCGACCTTCTCCTCCTCCTGTCCTTCTCATTTTTCACCAGATTGCAAAAAGATGTTGGCGTGGCTGTGCTCGGTCCCCAGAGACATTCAGCTAGCTGAGCTCCCTCATGTACACATGGCGATAGCTGGCGGAAGATCAGTCCTTGGGGAAGGGGGTCATTGGGCATTTGAGTGCAATGTTGCTGTCAGATCTGCAAACTATTTCCATGTCCTTCACCTGTTTAAAGAATGTCTTCAAAATAATCTTTGATCTTGACCATGACCTTGAGATTCATGTTGTAAACCTACCAAAGAGTGAAAGCCATGTGCAAACCTACCTGGAAACAGTTGCTTACAAAGATCATCAACACTCTCAAGGCCCTGGTGTGAATAAACTGTCTTGGCAAGAGGTGGCCCCTCTGTCAGACTGAGCTCCAGCCTAAAGGTGTTAGAAAAATTTGAAAGATCTGGAAAAAAAAATAAAGACATGATATAGCATAAGCATTTGCTGTCCCTTAGTCCAAGAGCCACAAGCTGTCCTCACGCTGGCTTTAAATCTGTTGTTCTTCTTTAAAATAACAAATGCAAGGCATAGACAGAAACTTTGCAACTCCCATGGACAGCAGCTCATCAGCAACAGAACAGGCTCAGGTCAGGGACTGTGGAGCTGCTCTTGGTTTCCTGATCTCATTAGCTGCTGTTGTGAGCTCTGTCTCTGTTAGTGATACCACTTTCACTGCCCAAGAAGCAACCAATGAACAGTTCATCCATCCACAGCTCTCAATTTACCAGACCAGCAGCAGCAGTGGAGAATGCCCCTAAAAAGCAGGAGGGAAAGCAGAGATTAAGCTCGAAGGCAAACGGCAATTGGCATGGACTACGGCAATTATGTATAAAAACACATGCACTGGGGTTTAACCTCAAAAGCGATCAGCTGGAGGCATGGAGAGCTCACGCTGCAAAAGCAGGCACTAACGTTGGCATTAAGGAGCTGCCAGTCCACAGGACCTGCTGCAGCCAGAAGTGAACAGTAAGGAATGTAAGCAGCAGAAAGACAAGTATTTAGCAAGGACTTGAAGCAGTCAAATGGTTCGGTTTGGTCAGGCCCCCAAAGAACACCGAAAAGCAGGTAAAGACTATCTATGGCACACAACACTGTCAGGTCAGGAGCAAGAAAATAAAAGGAAATATCAGAAATGGAAAGGGATTGTCCTGCTGTGTTGGACCTGGATCAGCGGCGGTCATCCACTCAGCCCACTCGTTCCCTTTCAGTCTCCTGATGGTGTTGCCTTCCACCAGCCACGAGTCCGGGTCTTCGGCAAACGCGACACAAGTAAATGGCTGAATCTTCACAGCACAGACATAGCCACAGTGATCTCCAGCCTCACGGTACACTTTGAAGATTTTGTGTTCGTACATTATGCAGTGTCCATATTCTCTCCCACAGAAATGGAAGAGGGTTAATTTAGATTGAAGGGAATTGATTAGGACACTTAGATTTTCAAGGTTCTCATCATCACTGCTGAATCCCTGCACTATGCCATCATCATCCACACCGATCCATAAATACCCGCCGGCTGTGTTTGCAAATCCAGTGATATACTGTGGCAAAATCTGTTTGACACGAGTCAAAAAGCTGTCAGTTGAATAATGCTTGAATTCCACGTGTTCTGACTCTGTGAAAGGCAATGTCTCTCCATGTCGTAGTTGGTCCCTATTAAACAACTCGGTAACAGTGTTGTCTATAATATTCATGTCTCCTTCAACAGCCATTGTCTTCCCGATTTTAACAGGTGGTTCTGAGCTAATTTCTCTCCTGGCTTCCTCTTGCTTTCTTTCAAGGAATGAAAACACTTCTTTAGTGCTCACACGGTAGAGAGAAGAAGTACTTTTTGTGAACAACCCAGTACTCAGGCTACAGATACGTGGCTTTGTATTTGTAGAGGCTGTGTTTTTATTGCTCCAGGTTTTAATAAAAATCAGAAGGTAATTATCTCGCTGTTCAAAGTCCAGGTATTCTCTCCAGTTTGGAAATGAAAGAAGAGCCTGAAAAGGCTTTTCTAAATCTGGTCCAATATTACCTCTCTCTAAGTTGTAGGTTTCATTTTCAATCTCTGCTTTTATGATACCTCCTCCAGAGTTCAGCAAAGCACACGCTGCACGGGCAAGGGTGCATTTTTGATCTTGTTTGGATTTTTTTTCTATCTTTTTTCTTGCTTTTTCACCAAAATGTATTTTTCCAACACATAGAACTACTTCAGGATACTTTGTTTCTAAATCGACCCAGACTTTGCACCGCTGATCATCTCCAGAAGCCATTCTGGGCCTGAAACAATTGTAAAAAAACTGCTTACTATTTATGCTGAAACATCAATCTTCCAAAGACTTCAAAAAACATCAGCTAAACAGTAGCCATCCTTTGAACAATAAATATACTGAGTCACAGAGGTGAGACCAACAGGGCTTTTCCTCCACTTCCAAAAAAAGCATGCTTGCTTAAAACCCAAATTTGTCCACAGTGCCGAGGTGTTTATTTTTCTGTCCTTGAGCACAAGGGCTGTAGGGACCTTGCTGCCACCTGTCCCTAACACAGCAGCAGCCTCAGTTTCTCTACAGCCAGGCTCGTTACTTCATTCAACACCATCCCCTCACATATTCCTGGACCGTGTGGCCCCTCCTCACCAATGTAATGACTCAGAAAAGGCTTCTGCTAAGCCTCACCTTGATCTTAAGAATCCAGTAATCTTACTGATTAATAATCAATAAATAATAACAACTGACCCTTCTACTTTCAGCTCTATTTGGCCACACTTGCTAATAAAGTAGCTGAATCTTGGCTGAATGCCACTTGGCACATGGACTGCGGGCAAACTCTTGGAAAGGGCGGCAAACTGCATCCGCATCACACTTCGGCCAATTCCTTAAAATGAAATCCAGCCCCCATGCTACAGAACACATTTATGGTACTAAAGCACCTGGAAAGAAATGAGAGTGTGCCTAGAAGAGATCTCGCCTGTGACAGGAGCGCAGCTTGGTTCCAGTAGCACAGATTTTCCTTCTGTGTGGCCAAATACCAAGCCAGAGAGCTGTAGGGCACAAAAACTCCAAGGAGCCTCACCTCCACATGTGAGACAGGAGACAAGCTTCCTGCCTCTCCTCTGCGCTAATTCTGCTGTGGAACGTAGCTCTGCTCCTCGTAGCTTTGAGTTATGGTACAACTAAAGCAGCAAGGACATTAGTGTGGGCTAATTTTTGCTACTAACTAGAGCAATTTTCCCATCCAGTTCCATGAGCCCCCTGTCTAGCTTGTCACAACAGGACAGTCCGTCTGACTGCAGAGATCCCAGATGCCCCCAGAGTGACAGAGAAAAGTACTTACTGCACCTCTTCTTCTTAGCTCTGGGCTAAAAGGTCAATATTTGTAATACCAATTTTAAATCCTTAAATATTTAAGCCTCAGAATGATGCGCAGCAGAAATGTGGTACAACGCATCCATAGTTTGTTCCTTGTTCTCTAAAATCAAAGAATCAAGAAACGAAACCTACTCTTTTCCTGTTTTCACTTCTCTGCCAGTTTTGTCGTCTTCTCTGTGATGAAGAACCTGTGTCCACAGGCTTCACTGGATCTTTGTAGCTCTGTCTGAAGTTCAAAACCGGTTTTTGCTGGGATTCCCGCCCTCCAGAGCTATTACTTCCCTCACCCTGGCACTTTTCCAATGGCCAAGCCCTATCAGAGGAAAGAGACAATTAAAAAAAGAAGAAAAATTTAAAGAAGAAGAAGAATTAAAAGAGAAGCCTCACGTAGCAGTGGCTGAGTTTTTGCTGGGTATCTGCTCAACAAAGTTGTGTGGTTTTTTGAAGGGAGATGAGAGAAAATGAAATAGCATGGAAAAAATGCAAGCTAGCACCAGACTGCAGAAACTTGCAGAACAGGAAGGAAATAGAAACATCCTGTGAGCGGGATTGTAGTTTCATGCACAAAGTAAAAATGTGTTTTAGCTTTTGATTCCACATTGTGTAAAAGAGAATCTGCTGCTTACCCCTTTAGCAGGAGCTGGTGTAATACCCTCCCTTCCTGCTTTATCTCCTGTCTTCATTCACTTCATCTCCCTGCAGGTTCCATGCTGGTATCCTGGGCTTCTCTCTGTCCATGACAAAGCACAGTTTTTCCCAGTTGAATTTGCAATGGTGCTCACCATCGGTTACTAAAGACTTCCCACCTTCCCAGCAGGTTTCTCCTCTACGGGGCTGCGCAGGGTCAGAATGAAACTTACAGGTGCATGGATGGGTTAAAAAACTTCTTTTTTTTCCTGGAACTTGTGAGTCTTCCTACGTATTTAATGTCACGGGGCTACCTTTGCCCCTCAGATTGGATTCTCCCCTTAGTCACCCACAGAAAGGCCCCAGCAGGGTCAGGAACGCCCTCCCTAGGAGAACCATGTGAAATTAATCTCCCTAACAGGCACACATGTCATGCAGGAATTTCCTGCAAAGTGTTGCAAACAGAACTACTGCTTGAAAACATCACGAGAAATTTACACATCTGGCCTTAAACAAGCAAGCATTTTATTTTAATTTCTGTATTAAATCAGATTGGATATGAGGAAACATTTATTCACACAAATAGCTGCCGGGCATTGGAACAGGCTGCCCAGGGCAGTGGTGGAGTCACCATCCCTGGAGAGGTTTAAAAGGCATTTAGATGAGATTCTTAGGGACATGGGTTAGTGCCAGATTTAGGTTACGGTTGGACTCTATGATCTTAAGGGTCTCTTCCAACCAAAATGATTCTGTGATTCTATGATACTTTTCCTTCCAAAGCACCTTCTGTTCAATTGTTGCAATGTTCTTATTTCTCCCACTCTTTATTTCCTTCTTTTTATTTCTTAGTTGTTTCTGTGGGGATACTGCACCCATCACAGTGCCCCTGTGTTGTGGAGCTGTTGCTACACAACACTCAGATAGGAGAGCCGGGCCCTCAGGACGGCGTTTGAGGCGGTGACTTATCACCGCTTTCTGCCTCGGCTCAGCACGCCGTGGCGCTGGGGACACAGAGGGGAGAAAGAGAAACAGCCTCAGCAGCTGCGGCCCAACAAGAATGGCCGGGGTCCAACCGGCCGCGCTGGGCTGGGCTGGGCTGGGCTGGGCCCTCCCGCCCCCTCACGCGTCCTCAGGGCGGGAAACGCTCGCGCCGCTAACGCGCCTTCCTATTGGCGCCAACTCGGCCTCTTCGGCAGTGCCGCGCGCTGCCATTGGTTGTTTGACACCGGGGGTGGGACAAAGGTGGGATGCTCCGCCCCGGAGCGGCTGGGCCTGCGTGAGCGCGTTGGGGCTGCCGGAGGCCCGGGGAATGCGGGGGGTGAGGAGGGGCTGGGCGGACCGGAGTAGGGCCGCTGGGGGGTGGGAGTGTGGGGTGACGGGCTCAGAGGGGCTGAGGGGGTGCGGAGGGGCTGGGGAGTCTGACTGAGGGGGGTGAGCCGGCCTGAGGGTATGAGCAGGACAGGGGGAGGATATCTGGGGGGATGCTGGGGTAGGGGTATGGTGGGGCACTGGGGGCTGGGGCAGTTGGGTGAACAAGAGCGGGAGGATCTGGGGGGGGACTGCAGGAGGGGAGATGGGAAATGGGGTGCAAGTGGGTAGCATGAGGGAAGTGTTAGATCAAAACAGGCCTCTGGACGCTTGGAGAGCCACTGACTTGAGCAGCATTTGTAGGTATGACAGTTTTTCCCTTTGTGGACAGGACTGGCTCTCCTTGACCTTCTGGAAATCTCAACTTGTGACCCATCTTCCCAAGCTTGGGTCTGTCAGACATGTCACCCTCCTCCCTTCTCTTGCTCCCTTGCTAAATGTTCTTCAGCCTCTTATTATCTGTAACAGTGGGAGGTAACTAGGAGAAAAAAACCCCGAACACTTAATTCATGGATGAGCATAAAACTTAAACAAGCTCCTTTTATCTGTTGCATGCTTGCAGATCAGACAAAATTTTAACAGCTGTTTGGAGTCTCTCCTGCCTTGTGGGGTGGCAGCCTGTATAGGTGTGTCAGGAGGAAAAAGGGGTTTGCTGGCTTAGCTAATGGTGATTGGGGAGTGGGAACAGAAACCTTTTGCCTTCATTACTCTATCAACTTGGCTTTGTCGTGCACACAGCTGAATGCAAGCTCTGTGTGGAGAGACTTAAATCTGTGCTGATGGTGGATAGAGCCACCACCTCTGTGCTGCTGTGTGACAGAGGTGGGGACAGGAAGGTAGAAACAGCAACTAGGGGCTCACTTTTTCAGGATTATCACAGCCACTCCTGTGACTTATCTTCCAAGGGTCAGTGTTAACTTACTGCTAACTGTGCTGTAGAAAGCCAGAAAATCAGAAGACTCAGAAATACCGAAAAGAATTAACCCAGAACCCAAGTTAATATACATTTCCTGGGGGTGGGGAGGTGTGTGTTTGTTTTTTCCTCCAAGAAAAAAACAAAATAACACAACCCAAAACCTAGTTCTAGGTCCTGACTTGGGAGCAAGCTCTTTATTGAATGGAAATAGATTTGCCCGAAGCAATGATGAGCGAAGTATAGTCTGAACTGGTATTGCTGAGACTCTGTGTCTTTGCTCTGACCAGGGCATGATCATGTAATCTTCTCTCTGAGCTTATTTAGGCTAAGCTCATCTACAATAAAGAGCTTTGCTTTTTCTTGAAACTTTTTGATGTATCCTAAAATATATTGAAAAAATATTAAGAATTTTTAGCAACTTCTTTTACCAGCAAAAAACTAAAGCCTTGATTTGAAAATTGAGTAGTGCAAATGCTTGTTTCGAACTTGCTGCAGTGCTGGGTTTAATACTGAGCTTGCAGTGAGAGGAGTTTCATTGTTGTTGTTTGGTTTTGTTTGTTTCTTTCTTTTTTCTGTGCCTGACATGGCTTACGAAACTCCAGATACTTGTGCCACTGTGTCTTTTGTGTAAATGCAATGCAGACTCCATAAGCAGCTGGTTCAGCTGTATTCTCATCTAGTGACTGCCAGCAGAGAGGCAGGAGTATTTTTGGAAGAGAGCTGCAGTGTCAGGCCTGGCTCTGGTACTCTGCTCTGGATGAAGTGTGGCACTTTTGGGGGTTGAGGAGGGAAAGGCTGGGCCTTATCATGAAAGTACAGGAAAAAAACATGCAACTATTCTCTAATCTCATTTTTATTCTCTTCCAGCTCTTGGTGACACCTTTACATTTCGCTCCTCCTGTGGAGAAAGAAGCTTCCATGGGGAATGCGTACCTAGGAGTCCAGTTATGGTGGTTTTCCCTTAACAGGAGAAGCCATGTGGTTTCTATTAAGGAAGAAGGGAAAGCAACTCAGTTGCTAATCCACTAATTTTTTAAGAGTGAGCCGCGAATGTGGCTTAGGTTCGCTAAGCACTTTTTAAGCTACTGGCAAAGTCAGGTTCTGATTGTAAAGTATTGGGCAACTCCAGTGCTGCTCTTAATGTTGATATAATTGTATTAAGCAACAGAATAAAGCATCCTGAATGCCTGTATGATATATGACTGTACAGAAGGCACAAATTAGTGTGCAAGTCCAAATGGTGGTTTAATAAAGATGGTGTTCCTTGAAAAAAACCCCTTTTCTTGTCTATTTTTAGACCATTGTGGCTTTAAGAATACTATTACAGTCAAAAAGCAGATAAACAGGAATGTTTGTGTAACCCAAATCGGTTTCATAGCTCTTATTTTCAACAATAAACCAAATACAGGTATGTATGTGGCTATAAAGGACAGGAGGGTTAGAAGAAGCAGCAAATCCAAGTTGGTGTTCTGCAGCCATCTGCAGGAATACTGATAAAACCTGGCAGGTAGTGCTGAGCCTGTCATTGTTGTGGGCTTAATGCCTGTTAGTCAGCTAGGCATTACAGAGCAATTTAACATTCGGAAGAGTAATGACAGCTGTTCAGAACCGAGGTGTAGACGTGGGTGGTTCTGTGGAGGTCTCAGAGCTGCTGTGGAGTTGGCCCAGTCTAAGTTTGGAGGGGACAGGGTGGAGTGGAAGGCAGCTGGAGAGAGAGGTTAACCCCGGGAGAAGGAGGTGGAGAGGCCTTGGAGCAACGTGTCTGCAGGAAACTTGGTTCTTCTACTCAGTGAATCCTTCTGGATTGGAGGAAAGGATGGCGCAGAACTTCCCCGAGAGCTCTGTGGTGCTGGCGGGTGAGTCAGCATCAGCCAGTCTGCTCTCCCAGTGCTGCCCGGCTTCTCTCTGAGCGACAGATGCATAACTTGGAAAGTATGGGAGGGATCAAAGGAACAGAAACCTGTCCTGAAATAATTGTCAGTCAAATCCTCCAGTCCTTAGTCAAGGGGATGATCAGGCCTGTGTCCATCTCTTTGGACAGGTTATTGTAATACTATACAGCAGCAGTGGAGCACCTTGGATGCTGGTTCGTCACAAAGGATGATGATCTTTATATATGAAGCAAAATGGATGTAGCAAGTGATGAGAATTAATATCCAGCCCAAAGCCAGCTTTGTTAAAAGTGACTTGAAATCTCAGAAAATCTCGCACCTTGATGTGATTTCTTTTTCCAGGTTAAGATGTGTGTGGTCTCACTGGCTGTCTAAAGGAAGAGAGGTTTCTATGGATCCTATAACTACCAGAGAAATGAGACAGTTTTTATTATTATTTCATAGAGGTAAAGGTAGAAGGGTCTGGAAGTTGTATAATGACACAAGCACTGGGGACAAATCTCATTTGTTACAGTAGGTGTTTTCCAGAGCATCTTTGGAAGGATGCAAATTACTGTATTTTTCCACTTTATTCAATAACCTTGCTATCTTGCTTACAGGTGAGGGAGGATATTAGAGATTTTTATCTTCTGAAGCGGAACTGAAGTGGGGGGGAATGAGATGACTGGTTCAGTGAATTAAATGTTAGAACATATCTCTTAATCTGGAAAGACTGTGTACTTCGTGCAGCAAACTTTGCTCTTCATATTCTATAAGCAAAGTCACCGTGATGTCTGAAGTAGCGAACTGCTGCTCCCTAGAGCTGAGTCGGGGAAAATCCTTCCATCAGGAAAACCTGGGTGTTGAACAAAACCCAGCCATAATATCCCACACATTTTCTTTTCTCCTCTGTTCAATGAAAGGATGCTTTCTTAGGCTATGAATGTGTGACACGGTTTGGGACTGGAATAATTGCAATGTAATAGTAAAATATAGACACTAAAAATTCCCAACCTACAAAATACTAATCATATATCCATTATCATCATCTGCAAAGATGAAAGCAGCTTTAGTCTAGTCCCTCTTATGTAAATACAGCCCCTAGAGGAGCAAGCTCTGTTTTTCCAATCCTCAGAAAAGAAGTTAGGTTCTCAATCAAGAGAGAATTTTGCTTTATAAAAGCAGATAATAACAAAGACTTTTTCAAAAAAAACAACGCATAAATCAGCACAGTTGCCACTTTACTCTGGTTTCTCATTTTTCTCCTTCGTGCAGAAACTGTAATCTCCCTCTTGTATCCTTGTTTGTACACATCACCCCTCATTCCTTTAAAGAGTCAAAAGTCTTAATTTAGAACCGTGGATGGGAATCAGGGGTGTGATGTTCTCAATTCAAAGGTGAGTAGCCTGAAAATGCAGGGAGATTGAAGAATAGCATGATCCGAGCAGAGGTTTAAGCCTGTTTGTGCCCCTTGGCCAAGCACTGGTGCCAGAGCTCGCTCTGGCAGCTTGAGCGCCTGGGAAGCTGCTCAGGGAGCAATAACTTGCCTGGAGAATTTTCCCAACCTCTTGAATTTGCTGGCTCATGCCCTTGAGCAGGACTTTTCCTAGGGATGCTCTTTGATCCTCACATGTGCATTCTTATCCAAATCAACATTTCTTCCCTTTTTGTTGTTTTTTGAGGGCATTTTTATGATGGCTGACAGATTGTGGCTGTCCCATCCCTCTGAGACTGTCACAGGATGTCTGAGCAGCTAATAAACAAACAGGAGAACCTTACCAGAATTCACAAAGGCAGCAAAGTTCTGATGTACCGCCAAGTTCAAAGGAGCTTTAGAGCTCCCTGATGAGCTGTAGTGGTCAAAAGTCTTCTCCGCGATGTAAGAAGGGGTGAATTTAGGCTTGCTGCTACCCAGCCGCTTGGGAGAGTGCTGGGCAAGCCTTTCAGCTCTCGGGAGAGTACAGTTTGACGAGGTGCTGCAGCTCCGTGGCGTATCCCGTGACCGGGCAGCGCTGGTGAGCCTTCACATAATTGTACACGCAGCGGTAGCAAAACACAAAGCCAGAGGTGGACAGGGCCGTGGCATTCACACGAATTTTGCGGCACAGGGGGCACATGGTCTTCAGTTTGGGTAAGAGAGCTGAGCTGGCCCCATCGTCGAGGTGCACGGGGGGTGGAGGAGTTGGGAGCGCTGTCAGAGATTTGATCGTCTCTTGGTTTTCAGAAGAGTACCACCAGTCCAGGAACTGGAGAAAGAACACGCTGACGGACAGCCCGGTGGACAGGGAGAAGGCAATGCCACCCAACACTTTCCTCACTGCCGACTGCACTTGTGTTTTAATGCTGCAAAAGAGAGAAGACGCGGAGAAATCACTACTACTGCACACTTGGCCATCTGCAAACCAAGGCAAAAAGGACTTGAGGAGTAAGTCACTGCTTTATACGGCTTCTCAATGCTAAGGAAGGTGGTTGTGTGTCCCATGTTTGTAATGAGGCATCTGCTAGGATGTTTCAGATTCTTTGTATTTTAGGAAAGCTTCAAGTTTGCCAATATCGTTGCAGTCTGCTTCCCTTGTTAGAAAAGCATAGGTGAAGACTGAACAGGATAGAGGCTGGAGTGCCAAAAAAGACGACCAAACCTTGCAATTTTATTACCACAAAATCTTGTGAAGCTAATCCCTGCTACTTGTTTCCTTATTTACACTAACGCTATACCCTTTTGAAACACATTTTGCCAGAGATAAACTTCATCTTGAAGAATTTCTGGAGAACAAGACAGTTTTACTTGCAGCATCACCTCCAAATTAACACACCCACGGAACACTCCAGAAAGCAGCAAAACCCTCTAGAAAGCAGCAGCTAAGCCACATTCTGACATACCTGTGTGTGCGACTCGAGGTGGCTCCAGCCACTTTCTCTTCCAGGGCTTGGATATCCTCTGCAGTCAGCCTGACCAGGCGAACGCCAGCCAGACGCAGCACGGGCGAGTGATGCTGAGCTTTCCCGAGGATATAGCACAGTTGCTGGATAAGAAACCAGCCCTCCCAGGTCATGTTTACAAAGGGGTACGCAGCTAGGAAGGCTCGGTAAAAGCGCTTCCAGGACGATGATGGAGGATGAATGGAGTACTCGTCCTCTTCCCTCAGGCTGGACACCATTTTCTCTAGTTTTCCTTTCAGGTAAGGAACAAGAACCAGCAAGAGGAGAGACTTCCAGTGCTGCCTCTTGGGCAGGCCAGCAGTGGCCAGAGGTTGCTGTTTGCAGTCTCCCATGGGGATCCTCTTCAAGCTATAGAAGTTTTCAGAAAAGGAGCCGCTGAACCGGGCCAGGTAGTGCTGCTGGAGCAGCAAATCCAGAAGGACATAGATTTCATCAAACCAGCGCCAGAGAAAGCCGTATCGGCCCGGGTTAGACTCAGCAAGCACCTATGGAAAGGGACACAGAACAAACTGAAAGTGGAGTAATGTGCTAAATTACAGTAACTATAAATTATGCCCCAGTTCATAACGTGAACGGTGAGGGTCAAATCTGCTATGCTGGCTTGTGAGCGAGGCCAGAGGTAAACCATGGTGCAGAACCGGGCTGTGCAGCCTCCCCAGGGTCCCCCTCTGCGGCAGTTTCCTCACAGAACATTTCGCCCCAAATCCCCCCAGTGTCCCGCTGCCCCCGGGCCTGCAGGGAGGCGGCCACCGCCGGCCCCTCCTCTCCTCCCCAAGGCCCTTTACCTTGACCAGGTGCTGCAGGGCGGGTTTCACGGCGGCCATCAGGCTGTCCTGGGCCACCGCCTCGAAGATGGAGGGTCGGTCGTCGCCGGCCGAGGCGGCCGTGAGGTGAGCGCCGAGCTCCGCCATGGCTGCGCCGGGCCGCGCCCCGCCCGGCCGCCAGGGGGAGCCCCCGCCGCGCCCCGGAGAGCAGCCTGCCGCTCTGTCTCCTCCCTCCACGCCTCTCTATGGCGGCAGGGGCGCGGCCGCTCCAGGCGGGGGAGGGATTATTCTCGCGAGTCCTCCCGGTTCCTTCCGCTCCGCTTCCGGTTCCGCCGCCGCCCCCACAGCGGTGTGTCCATCCCGGCGCTGTGAGTGGGGCCGGGGGGGCGCTGGTGGGGGACTGGGAGGGGCTGGGGGGCACTGGTGAGACACTGTTGGGGAACTGGTGAGACACTGGGGGGGAGCTGGGAGGGGCTGGGGGTGCTGTCAGGGGAAACTGGGAGGAGGTGAGGGGCACCGGTGGAGGGACTGGGGTGGGAGGAGGTGAGGATCACTGGAATAGGGTGGAGGGGGTCACTGGTGAGGTACTGGGAGGGGATGGAGAGTCACTGGGAGGACTGGGGATGTGGGTGCAGAGGTGCTGGGGGGACAGTAGAGGGTGAGGGGACGGGGCTGGGGAGGCACAGGGCTGGGGTGAGAGGGCAGGCGCTGGGCTTGGGCTGGGATGGCTCTTGGTGGGACTGGGGAAGGGAAATGGGGTGGGAATGAGTGGAACGAGCTACTGGGATAACTGATGGGACTGGGCAGGGGTGAGGGCTAGGGTCCTAAGGAGGGAGGAGCTGATAGGAACTCAGGGCATTTGAGAAAGTGGTGGGGAGCACCAAAGGGGTGTTTGCTTCCCAAAATGGAAATTAATTACCTGCCCTTCACACATACCGTCAGGGCTGTGGGTTTCTAAGCTCAGGTGCTGCTTTCCCTTCACCACCCGTGTTCGGCCGCTCTGTTTAGTTTCCTGGTGCTCTGATGGCCCTGAGTCACGCTTGGGCTATCGTGCAGCTACTCGAGAGGCTTTGCAGGTGGCACAGGTGCAGATAAGAGGTAGTAGCACCAGCTGGAGTGTAAGGCAGCTTAAACTGGGGATTGCCTTGGAGATTTGGGGGTTCAATACTGGATTGTTTCAGTGCTTGGAAGCTTGAATCAATACTGAGGCCTTTAATCTGCTGCCTTCCTGTTGACACCTCTGAGATTGGTGGTGGGGAGCTGGTCAGGCAGTCATTGGAGTCACACATGTGGCAGAGCAGGTGTTGGTCAGGAGCAGGATCTGGTTTTCTGTGTCATTTTGGGCTGAGCAGGCTTATTTTTCTGGTTGTGAGGATTCCTTAGTCTTTTTGTTTAATCATATTTTTGGTTCAGTGTACATTTAAATGTCAAGCCAATGCTTATAGCATTAAGCATTGCCAGAGCTTCCAGAGAAATTCCTCTCTTTCATCCCTTCTTTTTTGCTGGGGTTGGAACAGGAGCCTTTTGTCATCACCATGAACACCTCTTACCTGTTTCCACCTTAGCAGGTGCTGGACACAGAATTATAGTAAGGAGGGAGCAATCTGATGTAGATTTTCTGCTAAAAAATACCAGGATATTCATGATGTTGTTGTAATTTATCTTTGTTCCCTTCAATTTAGATTTGTGCATGAGAAGATGGCATTTTCTTGAGTTATTTAAAACATTGCTATTTGTATGCCTGGGCTAGTTTGTTTTTGGCCTTCATCTGGGACTTGCTCAGTTTGCTCAGGGGATGAGATAATACTCAGTGCTGCTGCAAGCTGTCCCTGAACAATGTGCAAAGCAAGCTCTGACAGACGTGAGGCAAAAATCTGTGTGCTCATGAGAAAAAGAGCTTTCTCCTGTGTTGTGTTTGGAATACAGTCGTTTGCTTTTTGACCTAAGTCAGATCTTATTTATGTCTATCAAAACAGGTTGTAAATACATGTGCTGTGCTTAGCCTTATCTGAGTCTGAGCATTTCTAGGATTCATGTTTCCGAGTATGTGAGTTAAAGTTAGAAAAACAGCAAACTCCTGATTTTGAGGTTAAAGATCATCTCTGAAATTCAGCAAAGTTTCCTCCTCTGTTTAGCTTTGTGCAGCTGAGATGTTGTGTGTGGTGGGCTGTTTTTTCTCATGGATTTTCTCTATAATCTGCTGCTCTGGCCCCTGTTAAAACAATATCAGACTGTCTCAGCTGGGAGGTATGACCCAGCCTGACAAATCCACATATAGTGCAAACAAAGAACAGCGAGGCTGTGTTCAGTGCCTGTTGCGTGGCACCATGCCAGAAACTCTCGCAGAGGAAAACATTTAAGTCATCTTTTAAGCTGGGCTCAAATCCGAAGGAATGTGTCAGCAATAACATTGCAGCTGAACATGGGCTGTGTTTTTAATTATGGAACGAGACCCACAACAGCTTCTTCTTTTGGGATGCTGTGATATTTTTTTTTTTTTTTTTTCCTGGAAAGATTGCGATGTTTTGGCTCGTGTGGCTTTCCCAACCCAGCCTCTGTTTTTGAAGGAGGGCAAACCTCTCCTGCAGGAGGAACGCACTTCCAGAGCTGTCCCCAGGCATACTTTGCTCTCCAGATTTGCAGGAGCAGAAAGGGAGAGCAATCAAACCAAACCCAGTAATTCTGCCTAATTGGTATGAGGCAGCAACCACACAAGCAGGAGCTCTGGGGAACTGGGCAAAGCAACAGGTTGTTTCTCATCTGCTTTGCTTGCCAGGTGGAAAAGATTGTGATTACTCTGCTTTAGAGCACGTTGAAGGGGGTAGAAATTGCTGGGAATTTAGCTGCTGAGGTATTAAACAGATCCAAGTGGGAAGGGAAAAAAGAACGGTGGTGCTGTTGGGGTTGGTGAAGGGGTGAGGAAGGAAAGTGTTAAGAACCAACAAGCTGGTTGTGCTGCTGGGCAGAGTCTTGGAGTTCAAAGCTGAGCTTGTCCTTTTGTTGCTGAGCCAGCAAGACCTGCAAGGTTCAGAGGCAAGACAGGCGGCGTTTAGGGAAGAGATGACTTGCTGCTTTGCTGGTAGAATTTAAGGTCATGGAAGGATGTATAAGAGAAGGGGAATTGGGCAAAAAAAAATAGAAAAAGGGGGAAAGAGGTAGGAAACCCCTTTTTTTGGCATGGCTTTAGGGTCATAGGTTCTTAGCACTAGTGCAGTCTTTCATCAAAACAGTAAAACTGCCACTTCTCTGCTTGTTGTTAAGCCAGTACTTGAAAATTGTTTGAGTCATGTTTGTTATGGAGCTGGCAACTGTAAGACTAAAATGATGGATAGCCACGTATGTTTGGGCAATCCCTGGATTCTAATATATTAATAGTTTGGTTCTGTGGAGCAAGAAAAGTGCTGGTGAGACCATTCTCGCAGCTCTGCTAAGCACTTGCTGGCCCAGCAGCGTTTTTCGGTCCAGTCCACAAAAATGCAGTTTAGCCCTGAAATGATAAGCCTGTGTTTGTGTCTGGGGTGGGATGTCAGATATTGGCAGAGAAAGATTTCGATTTCAAGGTTGAGAGAACTGAAAAATAATGGCTTTTTTTTTTTTCTTTTTTTTTAAAAAAAAGCTGCTTTGCATCTCCCAGGAACAAAAGAAGGGAAAGAAATGAAAGGGCCTCGGGGTGGGTATCGCAAATAGGGTTAATTGTTCCTTCCATCAAGATGCAACACAGGAAAGTATCGTTAGGGGGAGATGACAGTTTCCTTTGTCTGAAACATGGACTTCTTGCTTCCAGTCAAGATAGGAAGTGTGCAATGCTTTTTTGGAAAACGAAATTGTGTACCCAGGGGAAAGACAGCTGCAGAACGTGTCAAGATCTGCTGGTTATAAGGAGTTAAAAACCACCTTTTCCCTTCTGAAACAGAGGGTTTAAAAAGCTGGGCTGAGCACGGCAGCTTTCCCAGCCTGTCTGCCTCAGGCTGTTGTGTTTTCACTGACGTGGTTCATCTGCGCCCTTTAAATCCCTGGGTTTGCCAAGTAACATCAGCAGCAGGTGCTGAACGGAGATGGTGAAACTCGTGCCTGTGGATGTGAAGCCTTTGCTGCTTCTCTTATATTACGCACTCCCCAACCGTCCTTTCTCTGAGTTCCTGCCTTGCAAACTGTGTGTTTTCAGCTCTGAATGCTGTTTGACTTGTTTGACTCCTTGTTCTTTTTTTATTATTATTCTCAGGTGTTTTAAGGAGCTGGAACCATGACGGATTCCAAGTACTTCACGACCAATAAAAAAGGTTAGTGTCAGGCTGGTGCAGTGGATTGGAGGTGGTGGGCGGCTATTTTTACACAGCTTTTTAAACTGCATGCAGATGAACTTGTGCTTTTCTGTGAGCTCTGTCCCTGTTTCTTGTCTTAATCATCCAGGGAGAAACTTTGAAAGTAGGTCACATGGCGACAAAAGACAAAACTGATGCATTATACAGTTTTGTGATGCACGAAATGACACAAATTGCTGCTTTTTTCAAGGATCAGAGAACAAAATGTTGGGATTTCAGCTCAGATCTGGTCAAAGTTTTAGTTATGGGCTAGTGAGTTCAAGACTATGGATGGTTGTTCTGTTGTGCATTTAATATTTAAAGTGTAAGTGTATATCTCTACATCACACTGTTGCATAGATGATGGGATTTCTAATCGCTGTTTCCTCCAAAGCCGCAGGGCTGTGTTTGACTTTCCTCTGGCTTCACTGGAGGTGTGGTGGGTGCCTTGTCTTAGGACAAACTGCAGCAGTTAAAAATGGGATGACTGGGAAGAATCTTTGGGGACATTTTACCCATTCAGCTGTTCCAGAGCAGGGCTTGTTCTGCTGAAACTGTTGCAGGCGCATTTTGTTTCCTAAACTGTTCTTGAAGAAAAGAGTGTTTATCCCAGCTCTTGCTGGCTGCAATTTAAGCCTGATGTTGCTCATCCTTCTCCAGTAGATGTAGAAAATGGTTCGCATTAACCTCTCCTTTTCAGAATGGTTGAATGTTTCTGGTGAATGCTTGCCAGTGAAAAAAGTACAGTGTTGATCTATTTATGGTTTATTGAGGTTCAGAACGAGCTCATAAATTAAGCAAATGCGGTCCACATCTTTAAGGAACAACTTTATCTCTAAGTTCAGTCCTAAAGCAGACCCGATAAGCTGTGTTTTGCACATGTTACTTTATTTTGCAAACTTGCTTTACCACTTTTGAGATCCAGCCTGAACTGACTTTCCATGCGGTAATATCTGAAAGAACTAGTGTCACGGAACGGGCTGGTTCGACAACCACAGTATCCAGGCGCGCTGTCTGATTTGCTGCTTTTGTTAGTACTAGCTCTGTCTTTTGAATTTGGAAGGAATTTCTTCCACTGGACTAAATTTGTGCTTTCCTGTTTCTGCCACTGTATCACAGCATTTTGGCTGCACTGCAGTCTGCTGTTGTCTCATTGCATTCGCAGGAGGCAGGCGGTGATGAGCAAAAGTTAAAAAGTCTGGGCAAAATTCCTAGCTAAGTTAGTTGTTTTTCTTGCAGGCCCTAATCTGGCATCTCCAGCTATCTTTTCATCCTGGTTATATAATAGTTGTCTCTGAGAAACAGACACTACAGTGATGTTGTTTCATGTTCTAGAAGTGGGAGAGCTGCAACACGCAGCGTGGTTCTCGTTAACTGCTTTCTCGTTAGCAAGTTATAGCCCATATCATTCTCCGAGTGTCGCAGCTTTGCTTCTCATTCAAGCACGTTCTCCATAAGGTCTGACAGCTTCCACATGCTGCTGTACCAGTTTTATGGGAACAACAGGCTGGGAAAGCAAAAAGCCACTTTTGAACTATAGCTAAAGTGAGACCCTTTTCTCCTCCCAAGAGGCTCAACCTGTTTTGTCTTCTGCCAGGAGAGATTTTTGAACTGAAGGCCGAACTCAATAATGAAAAGAAAGAGAAGAGGAAAGAAGCTGTAAAGAAGGTTATTGCGGCCATGACTGTGGGGAAGGATGTCAGGTAAAAGCAGCTTTTCTTGCACCTGAAGCAGCTCTGGTTCTCCTGGGACTCTGGGGTGCAGTGACACACTCCATGGAACAGCTCTGGAGTTCGTCATCTCGGCTGGGTAACGAGGCCAGCCGTGTCCTTGTCTGTGCTGAGCCTGACTCACAGTTTCTCAAGCTCCTTCCTGTTACTGAAAGCAAAAGAAACAACCGTTGTCAGTGCCAGTTTAGCTGGGTGCCTGTTAGCCCTTTTTGTTTAAAAACCCATCCAGAATTCAAGTGTTTTAGGTGGCACTTGAATGATGTTTTCTCACTGCTTGCTAGCCTGGGCTTAGTCTCAGAAATGTAATTCCAAGTGTTTTTCTTGGCCTTGCTTGTCATAGCATAAATTTATGCTACATTTTAAAATTAGTTATTTTTAAATTGAACCTTTGCGTCATACCAGCTGAAGGACAAAGGCATTTACCTTCTGCAGCACTGTCCCCAATACTTTTTTCTGTCTTTAGGGCAACCAGCACAACTTACTTGAGTGAATACTTTCTTCCTTCCAGCTTCTCCAGGACTGGAGTCAACCATAAAGCTGCAGTAGTCCTGGATTCATGGCAGTGTGGTCTGTTGTCACAAAAATTAATATAAGGTTGCAAATTGAGTATTATGACTACATCATAGAATGAACAAACAGATAAACTGGAAGAAAAAATAATCCTGTTGGCCAACATGACATGCCCTTCACCTTTAGATCTCTACAGCATAACCAAGAGCTGCAGATACCCCTGTGTAACTTCTGCAGTGCTGTTTACAGATTGCTGCTTGATATTTGAGTGAAACTCAGCTTGTCAGTACTTAAGCTCCCAATTGCTCTAGAGTTTACTAGTCTGAAATTCAGCAGGTTATTTGTGTCTTGCATTACCAAAATATTTTTAAGCAACATTTTTTTTCCTATGGGTTCATTTCTAGGCCTGGCATGGTAGAGTTTTCCGGTTTGGTGAAGTCTCCAATTAAAACATCTTGAGGAAATTGCATTTGTTTTTACCCGTTCCTGTGTTAAAGCCCTAGACAAGATTGAATTATTATTATAAAAGCCATTGCAAACTGTTTTGGGAGGGAAGTTGACCTGCCATGAGACAGCATGGTACTTAAAGTGGAACTCCAGTTTTCCTGGCTTCCTTGATCTTGTTATTAATACTATCCCCTTTGCATACCGTGCAGTCTCACTGTTCTTCTTTCTGTTGTCTATCCAGCTCGCTCTTTCCTGATGTTGTGAACTGCATGCAGACCGACAACCTGGAGCTGAAGAAGCTGGTCTACCTGTACCTGATGAACTACGCCAAGAGTCAGCCAGATATGGCCATTATGGCTGTCAACAGCTTTGTGAAGGTAACTTGCTCCCGCAGCTCGTCAGAAAATAGTCCAGCACAGTGGCTGTCCCTGTGTCTCCTTTCTCCGTTAGCGTTTGTGAAATACTGTTTGTCTCTTTTTTTAAGGAATAAGCTTGTGTCTAGAACTGATGGCCTGTAAGAAATAGGCCTAAATGACTGTTGGATTGTGTTTACTTGTTGCCTTTTCCCATTACATTCTCTTGCTCTCTTAAACCACTAAGGCTAGATGCCAGTATTTTATTCTGTCTGAAAGTTGCCTGTGGCTGGGTTTTGGGTGGTGAGAGTTGCCTCTCTAGCTTAGCTGTGCTTCAGATTTGGCTGCTAGATCATGTCGAAAGAAGCTTTGCCTGGGGAGAACCAAGGGACACCGAGATCACAATTTTACAAGCTATCATAGCCTGAAACCATCTTGAGATGGCGTAGAATTTTTCTGTGAATGACTAACTTCCACCTTTTATCACTGATCTGAAATAACTGCCTGTTGTTAGCATATAGTCAGGATGTTTTTTGTTTGAAATGAGAACAGCCTGATTCTGCCTGCAGAGAAGATACCAGTGGCCAGCGGTGCAGATTTGTTTACTGCATATACTGTCCGCTTGCAGGACTGTGAAGACCCGAACCCTCTCATCCGTGCTCTGGCTGTCCGTACGATGGGATGCATCAGGGTGGACAAGATCACGGAGTATTTGTGTGAGCCTCTGCGCAAGTGTCTGAAGGATGAAGACCCTTATGTACGAAAGACCGCAGCCGTCTGTGTGGCCAAACTGCATGACATCAATGCCCAGATGGTGGAGGATCAAGGATTTCTGGATTCCCTGCGCGACCTGATTGCAGATTCCAATCCCATGGTAATGTATACGTCCTTCCAGTGCATTGCTTGAGTTTGTAATGGGCAGATAATCAGAAACATGAAGGCTTTTTAATTTCAACTGATGCACCATGATGAATGCGTTTGGTTAGAGAACACTTGTTGCCTCAGGAAATAGGAAATACCTTCTATTCTTGGATCTCTTTGGGCTTTTGCCTGTTTTGCTTGTCTTGAGTGCTGCAGCAAAAGTTTAACTTCTGGTCAGATGAGTCAGAAGATCAAGAAATACTTGATGCAAGTACCTTGGTGACAGTGTGTAGCTGTTGTCTTCCTGCCTTGGCTCTTCTTGAAGTAAGAGGTTGGATTAATTAATTCACTAATGCAGATAAATCCACTGGCCTGTAATGAGTGGAGAAAACGCTTATGTTTTTAATATAGTCAAATGAGATTTCTCCGTGATCAGGTGGAACGCAGCCCTGCCTAGAAGTTGTTTTTTAAATAAATGCGTGTATCAGTATCAGGTATCAAAAGACTGCTGAAAAGAGTGGTACAGATGGTTCTATCTTTATGGCCCGTTCCTCTGTAAACGGTGCATCTCAGTCATTGCAACCTGTTATCTGCACTCATTTGTACTGATATTATTATAAATGTTTCTCCTCTTTTGATTACTTGTGGAAATAGGCAACGTTAGACACTTAATGCAGCAGAATTTTTTGGACAGGAAATCCACACTTGTTCTGTCTTCTGAGAAATGAAGATTTTGAGCAGGAGCTAAAAAACTCCTGTTGAAAAATAGTCTTCAAGATGGGTTTTTTTATGGTTTTGTAGTTGGCTGCCTTTAGCACATGAGCAAGCACGAAACATTCTAGCAGGGTGCTGGGTAGAGTAACAACTCCATCTGTGGCTTGCTAATTGCCTTATAATTGTGCAGAGATCAGAGTGCATGTTTCTATCAGCTCACATCATCCTCATCATAAAGATATCTAAGTTGGAGGTGACCTTGTTAGAAAGTTTGGGGGTATTTTTTTTTCATATTTTTGACTAATAGTTTATTATAATTGAATTATACGAGATTGGGGATGTTCAGGGCATTGCTTTGAAGTCCTGTTGAGGTGTTGTAGGTGCACAGCCAAGGTGCTTTTCCCCTTTATCTGGGCTTTTTGTTGTCAGGATCTGACCTTCATTCAAAATGAGTTATACAGTGATCTTTTGAAGAGGTGCAGTGTTGCACCCAGCCAGATGAGCTGCTGTAGTTGTGATTAAAGGACTGACACCCGAGGCTGGTAGTTCCGTAGCTTTTTCTGAAAAAAATCTCTGTGCTAGCTTTGCAGTTTCTCCTGCACTAATGAATTCAAATTTCTAATTGCATATATATTGATATGGATATATATGGCAAAATACTAGCTGGGTTGGTGATTTACTACATTCATTTCAGCTTGGTTATCTGAGATGTCCTACCTTGTGCAGGCAATGGGCCAGTAACGCATACAAGGGCTTGGTTCGGTTACTGGGTAGTGATGCTGCAGAAGTTTGATTGTGGGCCGAGCCTTTAATCTCATTTTACAGATGAGCCTGAAGCACTTGTGACCGCCCTTTGTCACTTGGGACCCTGCTGAAGAGTTTCCCTCCACAGAGGGAACCCTCATTTCTTCCCAGACCTGCCTTAAGGCAAACCTTCATTTTTGCTCTGCATTTCCTTGCATGAAGCTCAGCAGAACCAGGTCTGGATGAATATAAAGCCGGATCGTGGCTGCTCTGGGCTGTCAGGGTGCTGCTGGACTCAGTCAGTCCTCAGGGCCTTTCTTGCTGGTAACTTTGGTGTAGTGCAACTCAGAAAACATGTCCTCCTGTAATACTCGTGTTCTAACAACATACCATTTCAGTATGACATCTCAGGACTTTGGGGATCATACACAGATGGCAGGTGACTCCAGATCACCATTCATACCCAGCAACAGCAGCAGGTAACAGTGAGGTGGGAGCTGTAGGTCTGTTATACACCTACTGATGGCCAGAGGCTCTCTGGAGTCTTGCACAAACTTTTTTTTCTTTTTCCTGATACCATCTTGTTCTGTAACTTGTGAGCTGGGCCTCATGAGTGATTGCTCGTTGTTGGAGTATTCCAGGTGTTGAGCCCTAGTGATGAAGAGCAAGACCACGAGATGGCAGCAGTTTAAAGCAGAACCAAAGGTGTTGATCATTAGACACCTTATTTTGTAACTGGTTCCCTCCTGGCTTTTATTGCTGCATTTGTTTTTCTTTAGGAGTGTAAATATTAGCAGAAAACCAGAAGAAATCCGTCTTAAGCCTTACTGGTCTTTCGGTATTCGAATGGAACAACCTTTCTCTATCCAAATATTTTCAATCCTCGACCTTCTAGGATACTTTTAACCCATGGAATAGTTTTCTTGTCAGTCTCCCTGCTGTCCTTGTGGCTTAAGGTGGGATGATGTCACCTCTCCCAGTTCTTTTCTGGGTGCTGTTGGGTTTTTAATTCCTTGTAGCATTTCTTCTTTCTCGTGTTCTGCTTGATCACTGTGATGTGCTGGATCAAAGCTTTCCCAGGTGTGGCTGTTCAGTTTTTTCATGGGCTGTATAGATACAGCACTTATGTGCTGTCCAGTAATATGTCGTGTTTTACATGACATCTGTACATCACAATTTATTGAGAGAAACAGTTGTGAAACAAAATGGAGTAAACTGAGGTCGCATAAAAAGCTGATTAGTAAATATACCAAGTGTGTGGAATATAATTATTTTGTTGTGCCTGGGGTTTTTTTTTTTGCCTTTAGCATTTAATAACCTGCACTAAGAAGAGAATCTATTGAGATTTGACAAGTAGAGGTGGCGAGGTCCGTCTAGATCTAATCAGAATTCTCTCTGGCAGTATTGAGTTTTTGTAGTTCATAGACTAGACTAAAAACCAATTGATATAGATCACAATGTCTCTTGCCTCTTCTGTGGCGACTGCCAGATGGAACTTCCAAGTATGTGTTTGGGCTTCCTGGATGACCTGATGGAGGAAGAAGGTCCTCATTTTGTTCTCTTTTTCTCCTAGCTGTCAAGCAGTGTGTCTTCCTGAGACAACGCCCTGGGGTACAAGCCTGTTTAGAAACAGAAGCAGCTTTTACGTCCTGGGCTGTCCTCTGCTGCATACTTTGCAGGAATTTTATCCCTCTCTGCTTGTGTCATAAAGCTGAGAAATGAGCCCCTTGCTGAGAAGCTGTTTGTGGCCCTCTGAGTCCCAAAAGGACTTTGTGTCTGGGATGTGGGACTTCTCTTGTACAGCGGGGTGGAACACCGCCTTCCTGGGCATGGGAGAGCACTTGGACTTCTCACAGCTGTGTTTTTTTCCCTTTTGCAGCTGATGTTTAAACTGGTACAAGGAGTGAATCGCCACTCCTGGATGGGTTCATGGTTCCTGCTCTTGAAGGCTGGTAAGGGCTTAAAAATTCACATCCTAGTGCGGAGCTGAATATCGCTGGGAGCTGTGGGCTGTGCCTCTACAGCATGTCCTCAGCCTTAAAAAGTTCTTCTTCAGCCTAGGAGTTGGAGGATGCAGGTTGTATCTTGAAGTCCCCCAACCATGTCTGTGTTGCTCTTGTGTGTGGTTTGGGTTTTTTTCATCTGCTTGTGCTGCAGGTGGTGAGAATATTTCCTTCTTGGAGGCACCTGATGGCATTTCTGTGCATCAGTGGGTGGAATTTGTTTACCCAGTGTTGGATATGTTACAATGAATGAGACTGTTGCGCTGGTGAAGGATGGGGGCTTCACTTCGGGGCTTTTTATAGGGTGTTTCTGCGGTTTACACAAGGCTGCCCAGGAGGGAGAGCAATGCTTTTTGCAAAGTAAGCAAATAGCTGGCAGTAGCAAGCTGGAAATTAGGTAGAGGTTGCTATGTTTTGATAGGCTTGTGGATGAGGGATGCTCATCTTGAGCGTTTTCCGTGGAAACCACGCTTTTCCCTGCCTTTTGAATCCTAGCAGTCTGACAGAGATGCAATGAGTTTGTATGATAAAGCATAAATTTCCATGACTCCGCAGAGTCTGTCTTCCCAGACCCCTCATTTATAAAGCTTAATTGACAAATTCATCCATCAGAGACCTGTCATCTTCCAATTACTTCTACCAGTATGTGTCTAATTTCCAAAGCGTTAGTCTTGCTAAATAGATCATTCCAGGATCTCTAGTATCAATCAGGGTGCTGGGGAATTTTGTTGACATGTGTCTAGATGTTACATTTTCAATCGGAACAGGCACTTCTAGCTATTGACAAGTACCATTTGTCAAAAAACCCAGTGGCAGTGATGTTTTATAACTCCACACCCTCCTTTTTAGGGCTACATGAGGTTTTTATTGATGCTTAGCTTTAAGATGTGAGACAGCCCCGTTTGCCACTGGATGGTGCCAGTGAGAACCTCTGCAAGGAAAATTGCAAAGGGTCTTCGAAAAAAAGAGTTTCTTCCACTGGGGTGGGTGCTCAGCTGTACCAAGGAGAAACCCTTTGGTTTGGAGCCATCCCTAAACACCTTCTTGCCCACCTACCACAAGAGGTTCACCCCTGGGGGGACATCTGGTTTCCTGTCTTAAAACCGACATGTTCTGATTTTGCTTTAGTCTGTCACAAAGTGGCGTTTTTCTGCAGCGTGCAGTAGGTGCAGGGAAGTGCAAAAACCAGTTAGGGCAAGCACGCCGTGGGAAGCATAACACTTTGACTTCCCTGTCATTGCCACCTCCAGAAAATCATTCCACTTACAAAAAGCAAGCAGGAGGTCTGCACCACCCAGGCAGTTTTTGGGTCGTGGTCAGGAGCTGATCACGTATCCAGCAGCGCGGTTCCAGACTTATAGGTGCTAAAGTACAACTTCCTGCATGGAATTAATGGAAGATGAATGACTTACCCAAAGCCCTAGAAATCCGTCACAATTAAGGCTGAACGGGGGAGCTATTACTTGCCAAAGCTATACATAGACTGAGGATGTGTTAGTCTCCCAGAGTTTTAATTTAAAGCCATATACGCTGCATGCATTAACAATGAGAGAGGTTCATATCAGCTCTCTGACTTGCCTGACTGGGCCGTTTGAATTGTTCATAGCCCATTTCTAGGGAAGGAAAGTAAAGGGGGCTTGTAGATGAGGGAGAGAGTTATAATATGAACAGAAGTAGGGGTCATATACCATGGAGCTTGTCTGTGCTGGTACTTGTTAGGGCCCTTTCGGGCACACAGCATCATCTGTGGCCGTGAAAACAAGCAGCCCCAGGGAAATACACGTCCATGCGGATGCCACTAATGTCCCATCTGGGAGTCCGTGCTCAATGACAAACGTACCATGCAAGATCAGTGCACTGTTCAAAAATCTCAGCACCTCTCCCTTCTCAAATCATCCCGTGGTGTCTGGCTCTCCCGAGGGCTGGAGCTGCCAGCGGTGCTGGGAAAGCCACCTTCCCTCAGCAGCTTTCCAGAGCCCCCTCATTTTTCCTCCTTTTCTTCATTTTTCTCCTCATTTTAATGGGATGGTGAGCCAGAGGTTCCTGTTTTAAGCACCAGAACATTGTATTTCATTACCTTCATTACACACTTGGTTTAATTTCCAATTAGCCTGGGATGCTAACAAAATAATCTGATTGCTTTGACTGTTTGATGTTCTAGATCTGCCCAGCTTCCCTCCTGTCCCGCCACCCCCTGCAAAGCTTTTCTGTGTGGGCTGATAGGCAGACACTCAGGTTTTCACCCACCCCCTTTCCTCCTTGTTAATGTATTTTATACCATTTGCTCTGAGCTAAAGGTTTGAGCTGCCAGAAGGAATAACTGGCAAATCCGCGTTCCTACCTCTGCAGCTCTCCCTGAGGTCGGATCTGGTCTCTCTGGCTGCAGAGCGGGTTTGTCTGTGGGTGGGTTTAAAAATGTTGGGTTCTTGTTAAATCTGTAATGTAATTTTAAGCACAAGGTTTATTATTCTTTTATTTTCTTTTTTTTGTTTTTTTTAGTAAGAACCTGTGAGATTTAGTTATCCTCATCCCAATGACACTTCTACAGGACTCTAAATTTGTTGGGCAATTCCAGCCAAAAAGCAGGTTTATTGTCATTCGGCTCACCTGTGCTGGAAAGGGATGTTGCTGTGACTGCGTTTGAATAATGCTGAAGTGTACCCAGGGTGAACTGATTTAAATCAGCAAGCCAGGGACCTATTATTATATCTTCAATCTGCTCTGCATTTGTACTTTCTAGGTTTTCTTTTTTTACGCTGACACTCATTGGTTTGTAGCTGTTAGCTAGAAGACTTTATTCTTAATTGCGAGTCAAGTGAGGCATTTTGCCATGGAGTTGAGTTACAAATTTAAGCTTTTCAAAGCTTTTCCTGTTCACTAATTGTTTTGGCTCACATATCTGTGGCTAGTAAGTTGACCCATGTTTTTTCATTGTTTTTGAGAACTGAAGACTATACTAGATATTAGTTTCTTGTCCTTTTAGTCTCTTTCTTCCAATCTGTGAAATAAGTTACACAACCCCCGTTTGGTTTCTCATCAAAATGAACTTGTTGCGTGTTTTGAAAAGCAGAAAATACTTTGTTTGCAAAAGAAGCTTATGGCTTTTTCCCTCAGCCAAGGGGTGGCATTGGCTGTGAAAGTTCTCCAGTTCCATGGAGGACTTTGCGTTATACCACTTATAAAGCTTTAGCTTTACTTCTAATATGTCCCCAACAGTGTATAATCATTGCTATTTATTTTCAAGATTAAAACAAACAAAAACCCCAACCAAACAAAAAACCATAAACAAACAAAACTGCCAACAAATGTTATGTAGCTTGTTTTACCACTTCGTACCTTGTCCTTGCCGTTCAGTGCAGTTGGACTTTGCTTCTTGTGTTGCTCTGTTGAGGAAGAGGTATCAACTGAGTTGAAGAGTTAAGGTTCACCTTTGATGTTGCAGATTTTCTCTGGCCACATCATCTTTCTAAATATTTCCAGTGACACAAATGTGACTGCCAAAGTATATACTACGTTACCAGGGGATGTAATACTTGAATTGGTGTTGCCTGGTTCTTAATGGACTTTTTTCCCGTACGTGAGCGATGAATGTTGTGCCCCAGTAGTTGGGTACCGGGATGGACCAGTGCCGTGCCGGCTGGTGTTGCTCTGTGTTGGTGTCTCGTAGCGAAGGCGGTGGCAGTGCCAACGAAGAGGTGAGCCTGTGCGCTTGAACCAGTGTTTGTGTTGGACCGGTTCCTGAAATCTGTTTTCATTTCAACTGCGCTGCGGCTGTGTAAAAAGCCTTGAAGATGCTAATTATTTTTGTTGGCATACCATAACATATCAATATGTTCAGTGTGAATCACCAGCAAATACTTTTTTTTTTTTTAATAAATGTTGCTTAAAGTTTGAAGATATTCCCCATCCCTTCTCTTATCCCCTTTTGCTTCATTTATCTTCTTGACACCGAGGTGACCGCTCTGCTAAGGTAGAAGGCGAGGACCAGCTGTAACATTATAGATCCCAGCCTGGGATCTGGCAGAACTGAGCTGCCACCAAATGTTTCGTAGCCCCTTCCAGTCCTTTTTTTGTGACAACAGTACAGACCACAGCCCATACTCCTAAGGGCATCTTGCCATCCGAGACTCTTCTATGAAGAGCATCCCTGAGAAAATCTGACATCTCGTGGGTTGCCATGTAATGTCCCCTCCTCAGCTTTGATTTGGACGCTTCCATGATGCCACCAGCTCCTGAAAACAGCCCCAGAAGATCCTCAACGCAAGACCTTGTTCTCAGTCAGGTCTCTGGCTTGGAAGTATTTCAGATTTTTTTGTTCCAAAGTCCTCGTTTCATTTTATAAGTGCTTCTCCATAATGGTTTTGAACTTTTCAGTTGCTTTTATGGTTTGTCTTCACTTGCAAACTTCCAAAATATAATTAAAACTGTCGTTTACCTCAGTTTTAAGCTGTGTCGCATTAACCATTCAGGAATTAGGCAAATTAAATAATGGGAAGAATAAGCAGCATATCTTAATAAATTACTCATTAAAAACAGTACAAGAAGACAGCAGTTCTGATTGCTAATGGTTTTGGTGACAGAAGGCTCATTCAACTAATGAAATTCATAAAATCTTGGATCAAAATCCTATCTCTGACCTCTAGGTGTGAAATGCAAAACAATCAACATTACTGTGCTTGTGCAATGACTTAGGAATATATTGGTTTAATGACAAGCGGTGGTGGGAACAATGCAGAGAATTTTCTGGTCACACTGTTCTTGTTTTCAGTGTACTGCATCAAAAGCATCTTTAGTCATCCAAAGAATCAGATGATTTTAGATAAGATGTTTCTTTGCCTTAATCCCATAGAAAATAGTGCTATAAATCTTCATTTTGGCAGGTATGAATTGTGAGTTGGCCTGGACATGAATATACATTGCAAAACATCCTGAAAATGCCTTTTCATAGGCTGTATCAGTTTTGTGTGTCAAGCTCGGGCTTAAATCTCTTTTCTTGTTAGTTAAATAAAAGACTTTTGTCTGCAAATTTTCTATTTTTGTCTATATATTATGCAGCTCTTCTATTTTAAAAATCTTCATGTGGCATGTAAGAATAACTGTTGAATTTGAGTATGGAACTGAAAATTAGAAATTTGTCTTGCACTCCTACTTCTCACTCTTTTCAAGCTGGACCTTGGACCTCGTCTCTGTGCTTCCTTTCATCCTTGCTCAGCGAAGAGAAGACCTTATATAGTCTTAAATGCAGCAAGAATATTTTCAGTGCTGAGTTTTGCTGGAGTGCTTGGGAACTCGGTAAAGCAGACAAATGGATGCTATGGAGACTAGTTGGAATTGAAATACGTTGGGCTTTCCAGGTTGTTTGTGAGGTTGCACTGGGTCCCTGAAGACTCAATGACTGTCGTGACAGCTGCTGCTGAGCGGCTGAGAGCAACACCAGGATCTCCGTGTTTTTTCTCATGTATAACCTGTGCTAAGCCCAAGTTAATCCCTGCCAAAGCGCTGACAGCATGTTAGCAAAGAACGCATCTTCTTGTCTCTTCTCCCAGGTGGTGGCGAACGCTGTGGCTGCCCTGTCAGAAATCAGTGAATCGCATCCCAACAGCAACCTGCTGGATTTGAACCCTCAGAACATTAACAAGCTGCTGACGGCTTTAAACGAGTGCACGGAGTGGGGCCAGATCTTCATCCTGGACTGTCTGTCCAACTACAACCCCAAAGATGATCGCGAAGCCCAGAGGTATGGTTGTTCCTGCTCTTTCTATGGGCCACGTGGGGTTATTTGGCAGCAGGGTGCTTGCAGGCTTCTGGCAGTGTCACAGCTCTGGAAAGGGCTGTGATAACAGGGGTCTGGAACGGCACAAATAAGACTTGAAGTGAAAGAGGTTTAAAAGGGAGGCAGATTTTGGTACTTTGGGCTGATACTGGAAACCTGCCCCTTCCCTTTGCAGAACCACTCTCTGCTTATTTTGAGCTTTTTTTTTCCCCTTACTCTATTTAAAAGGCAAGTTCTTATGGGAACTGGCTCTGCTAAGAAGGGATCAGCCCAAGACCAAATCTGTAACAATGGAAGCACTGTTTGGAGGATATTCTGTTTTAAAGCAGGGCTTTCAAATTTGATTTTGCTACTTTGAGAGGCAAGAAATCCTTATAGGTTTGGGGGCTTCCAAAGTACTACAGGTCTGAGACTGGAATATGTTTTCCAACTGAAAACTGGTCTGTGATATGATAGAATTGAAAATAAAGGTAAGAAACATGTTTTTCCTTATCACTCCAAATTCACCCGTGTGCTTTTACCTTTAGCTGCAATGACTAAACCTAAATATCAAGACCTTAGGGTTTGGGTAGTGGAGTGTTAATTCATGTGCTTCAAGCCTTCTCCTCATCTGTGTCCAGAATCACAAAAAGTCAGATTCTGTACTCAAGAGAACAAGGAACCAGCAAGAACAATTATTTGGAACAGGGGAGTTCTCAGACTTCATATATTTTATGTAGATGATGGGGGAAGAAGGGGCACAAGCCCACATGCAAAATCCTGGGCAGGCCTTTTTCAATTCGATGGGTTTCTTCATTGACTGTTTTAGAAGGCACAACAGATAATCTACTTTTTTAAAAAAGCTTGCCAGTAGTGTTGCTGCCTTTTTTTCCTTCCCCCCTCCTTCCCCCTTGTGTTCTGTTTCTGTGCCAGAAACAGCTATTAATGAGTGCTAGAAACCTGCAGAGATCTCCAGGGTGTCAGGCCAGTATTATCCCAGCTTTGTCAGGAAGGGACCGCTGGTTTGAGCAACTGTGAACATGTCCCAGTTCTTCATCTGTAATTCCTCTGAAGGGTCCTAACAAGTGGTGGATAAAACTGGATGGGCAGTAACTACTTTGACTGTTTTGTGGGGAGTTTGACTCTGAGCCTGCCTTATAGGAGAATTTGGAGAACACGAGGTGGGAGAATGACAGCACCTAGTTTTATACAGTGTTTTCCTTTACAGCAGGGCTGGTGTCATTACCCCTGTGCCTGGAGAAACTGAGGCACGGAGATGAAGCAGTTTGGGCGCGCCGGGTGGCCTTGGGCACTGACAGCTGGGGACTGTCCCCAGCTTTGGCTTTACAGACTCCTCTGCTCCTCGCTTGGCCGTGCTGCTTCCCTTCCAGGGTGGCTGAAAGCAAATCTTTCAGGGAAAGAAACTTTAGGAGGCACAGATGGGAAGAAGGTTGTTCTGAGTTTGCAATATGCAGGAGGGGGTGGGAAGAGACTTGACAGATGCTGCAAGAAAGACCATATGAACCCAAACTTCCTTTCTGCTTGGGATGGGTTGTTTAGGATGCTGTTGATTACAGTATCCATTGAGACAAGTGGTGAAGCTGAGACTTGGGAAGCTATTTAGGTCACTCTTGCCCTATATCTTCAGAGGAGAAGAAACTTTTTTTTTTCCTCAGAAACAAATGATTGAAATGGCAGCAAACCCCCAAAACAAGCCAGAAGTGTGTGTCACCTCTAAATGGTTATATGGGGGCTAAAGTGTTTTTCTGATAACTATTTTGTTAAAGTTGTGTTTGTGGGTGACAGACAAGACCACAGAAATAGAGAATACCAGCAGGCAAAGGCAGAAAGCACTAATAACTCAATATGAGTTGGGACTATAATGCAGAGAGCTGGAAGAGTTCCTGAGCTGACGGGGGCAGGAGAGAAACTTGAAGCTGTGAGAGAAGTTTGTTTGCTTCCTGCCACGTTCAGGAAAGCGGACTTTACCTGCTTTTGTGAACAAAACCAGATCGAAGAGGTGTTTGAGAAAGCTGTTTTCAGCTAAATTCCTGAATTCAGATAAGATCTGAAATATTTGACATTCTGAAATAATTGTGAACCCTTTCTTACTCCTCTGTCTCCAGTATTTGTGAACGGGTGACCCCTCGGCTGTCTCACGCCAACTCGGCAGTGGTGCTGTCAGCAGTGAAAGTCTTGATGAAGTTCCTGGAACTTCTTCCCAAGGACTCTGACTATTACAACATGCTGCTCAAGAAACTTGCCCCTCCGCTGGTGACCCTGCTGTCTGGAGAGCCCGAGGTTCAGTATGTTGCCCTGAGGAACATCAACCTGATTGTGCAGAAAAGGTAACGCCTCAGGGAGTGTTATACCTGGTTTGTCAAAGGGCATCTGGTTATCTCAGACCTTCTGATACTTCCACATGCACAGAACTTCGTTTAATCCACATTCAGATCCCTTGAGGGATGGATTAAATAGTCTCATGACTCTGGTAGCCTGAAGTAATTTATTTTTTTTACAACATAATTGTGATACGAGTATCATACAGTATTTCTTTACCTGCCTCTCTCTTCACCACCTTTTTAAGAGCAGTAAGAACTGCCCTCTCATTAAACCATAAATCAGATTGCAAATAGGGAGGAGGGTTAAACTGTGCGGTTCATAGTGACCTGTAGAAACTCAATGTGCCTGGACTGTTCAACATAGAAGAGGCAGGCTGGCGACATACTGATGTGCAGTGGGTTGTTTTTTCACCGATTTACTCCCACGTGCGTGTTTAAATACTCCTGTTCCTTGCTGGAAAGGTGGGATAGGTTGGAGAGCACTTTGTGATTATATTCAGGGCAGAGTTACTGTGCACTGGCATCTTGCAAGTGAAAGCAGAAAATGAGTTTGTAGGTGGGTTTTGCATTGAGATGAGGATGTTTTTCTTTCACTGAAAACTCTGACGTCCCCTGACTGCCTGCAGCTCAGCAGTTCAAACGGAGGAGGTGGAGATGTAAGCATAGCTAGAGATACTTGAATTCCGCGTTATGTATTTGAACAATCTTTTTCTCCAGCCTCCTAACTTTCTTAAAATTGTTATTCTTGTGTGTGTTTGCATGTCCTGCACACAAAATGACACTATTCGGTTTCTCAGTGAATGTTTGGGTAGATTTCTAGACAAAAGCTACCTTTGGTTAGGATAGAGCCCATTGTTTGTACCAGTCCTGAGTGAAACAATGTTATGTTCCCCCCAGGCCTGAAATCCTGAAGCAGGAAATCAAAGTGTTCTTTGTGAAGTACAACGACCCCATCTATGTCAAACTGGAGAAACTGGACATCATGATCCGCCTGGCCTCTCAGGCAAACATTGCCCAGGTCAGATGAGCAAGTTCTGATGTGTTCTGCACGTGTTTTGGGGATGGAAAACCCTCTCATGGTCCTCACACGAGGGTGGACCCAACAAGTGCTGCTGTTGTCCTGGCTCTTAGGATCACTGTTCCTGCTATAGAGATCTTTGCAGCTACTTAATGGAGGAAACTCCAACACCTTCCGTAATTTAAATGTTAATAGCATGGTGTGTCTTGCATCGTGACCGTTAGGTAGATCATGTTTTACAGATTACAGTTCCAGGAGGAGAGCTGATGTCTCCTGTCAAATGAGTCACTGCGAGTGCTAAGGTTGGAACGAGAGGCTTGTTCCAAGTGAGAGAGGTGCCTGTAACAGAGGCATTCAGAAAGGCCAAGCATCACTGAAGTGTGAATTTCACGTGTGTTAGTTAAATTGTTAAACCCTTGAACAGTGACTCTTCGGAGCGAAAATAACCTTTATTTTGCTAAACTGCTGCTTCCAGAGTGGAAATAGCACAAAGCTAAAGCGAAACTGAACTGAGACTGCTTTACAGTGTAGATTCACCTTGGATTTGATGTTGTTTTAATCCAAATTCCATTTCTAAAAGAAGTGTTCTCAAGTGCAACCCTGGCCACAAGGCCTCAGACTAATGCAGAATGATTAATGCCTCTGGTTAGTGCTATTATTGTCCTATCCTAATGGTCACAGAGCAATTTAATTTAATGTGACATTTTTAAGCAGCTCTCTTCAGCTCTTTCATCTGTTTTTTGGAACAGCGCAAGGTAATGCACACCCCTTTTGTTCTGGGGACATGGAAAACATTTTAAAAATCAGTTTCCATGCGAAAGTATTCAGAATTTTCTATTTACTCTTGGTAGGCTCCGTACCGATTTTAATGCATAATGTTTAGCTAATGCAGGTTGTTTGGATGAAAGTCAGCGGTGTCTGGAGGGCAGAGTCTGCCACTGGGATCTGCAGACTAATGAATGAATTTCTTCCTGGTTCTAAAGAGGCATTCCTAAAAAACAAGCCAGGCTTCATCAGAAATATGCCCAGAAATGAGACCCAAGGAGACCAGGCTTCCGTCTGCATCTTTCCTTTGCCACTTGTTGAGGTTTTTAATCTCTGTGCCCATTCCAAACCAAGGCAGCAGACTCCTCATATCCAAGGCTCTCAGACTCAGTATTTGAAAAGCATGAGCTACTAAACTGGGGTGCTCTGAGTACTGTGCAACATAGATCATTGAAGGAAATAATAAAACTTCAAAGCACAGATGTCCCGTCTACTCCTTGCAGATTTATTTGTCTGCAGTCTGGCCCTTCAAGGCCTCTTTATCTTGTCATTGTTCTGAGCAATTGCCATCCACTAGAGATTTTTCAAACAACCGTCTCACTTTGTGCTGTTCACCTCACCCTTGCAATCTCGTTGTGACATCACAATGAAATCCCTGATGTCATATTTGACATGAGAAACTTGAACAAATGAGATTTTGAGGGAATATAAATTGCGTAGAGTCTTTTTTTTAAATCATTTTTTCTAAGCCAAGCAATTTGTTTAAGATCAAGTAGCTTTTTAGTTAGTGGTCTGTAAGATCCCAGAAGGTTTAAGCCCTTGTTCAGTTTCCATTAGCAAAAAAACCTGAGACAGAATATTTTAAGAGAGGAAAAACCTTCACACAGTGATTAATCTCTGTATAGGTGTTGCAGGGTGTCCTGAGACGATCTCCTTGTCCTCCTTTGGGATCCAGAGGTTCATTTCTGTACGGAAAAGGAGAGATGAAAAATGGTTGTCGCTTAGAGCTTTGCATACAGTGAATGTAGAACAATAAGTACAATAAACCGTACATAAGATTTATGTGTATGGGTGTGATCCCTGCTTCACTGAAATTTCGATGTAAGAAGTAATAGCAACGTTTAAGACTGGCATGGCTGATTTCTGCCCCTGGCTTTTGTTTAGAGGAATTTGAAAATAATCTAGACTAACCCATCTTTTGGCTTTGGCCAACCTAAACCAAGTCTTGCTGCCTGATCCAAGCCAGCGGGTTTCAGAGGTAGAGATGGATTTCAGAGTTTGACTGTGTTAGCTTCGAATGTGTGTGGCTAGCTGCCGAAAAACAGCTCGTGTTCTGGGACGCAAGTGCTGTCACTTGTCAGAGGGGGATATTCTCTTGGTGCGACCCCGGGGACTCACGTTGGTGCGTTTTGTCTGCAGGTCCTGGCGGAGCTCAAGGAATACGCGACTGAGGTGGACGTTGACTTTGTGCGCAAGGCTGTCCGAGCAATTGGGCGATGTGCCATCAAGGTTGAGGTGAGTATCTGAAACTTGAGATTTTCTGTGGTTCTCCGTCTTCAAAAGCAACAATGGCCTTTGCCGTCTCGTTCCCACATTACACAGATTTTCTTTGCTTCTGCATTGGCAGTCAAGTGACCTGGATACATCATGCTCGTGGGCAAAGCCCCAGCTGAACGGTAGGACTTGTGAGCGCCAGCTGAGTACGTGACAGGAGGGCGCTGCGCTCCTCTCAGACCTCAGGAAGAAAAATCATCCCTGATGGAATATTTTACTGTACTGGCTTCAAAGGAACAACAACCGCATATCCTTGAGGACCTCCTTTAATAGCTATGGACCTGACATTTTGAAGGGGAAAGAGGAGAACGTGCAGAGGAACTAAGTATTATGAAATGTTTTGTGTCCCCCCCGTTTCAGCCCGATAGAACACATGCGTAGAATTACAGAGATCCAAGGCATTTGAATGCAATTTGCACAAACATAGAGTGACTTTATTTGCTTTTCTAGTGTTAAAGGTCCATATAGCTTGTAGCTTCGTTTGGATTGTGCTCTCTTAACCTAGATGCTCATGCAAATAAGTTCCCAGGAACCACTGCAGTTATCCAAAAAACCACTGAAGTGTCCTCTGCTAGTCGAACATCCACCAAAATGCTCATAATAGAATACTACTTCTTCATGATGTCCCTGTAAATGAATCTGGTGTGCCTGACAGGACCTCAGCAAGCCGATGAAGATGCTGTGGTGTTGATACTTTTCAGTAAACTAGTAACAGCACAAAATGTCACCTAAATGGTCTCATTTCAGCTGAGCTCATTTAGCTTTTGCTAAAAGGTGTTCCCATGAGCGTTGCCTGACAGCAGATTTAAATAAAAACCTAATCATGCCTGGCTGAATAGAGTGTCAGTGAACAGGTTTCCCTTGTTTCAGCTCAGCTACTGTAAGTCTGTAAAGAGGACACCAACTTCTATCCTCTTGAGAGAATCAACTGCCCATGCAGCCTTCTCTTCCTTCAGCTCCTAAAGGCTTTGTCGCAGCCGTGGGCTTGCTTTTAAGCGTGGCCTGGGAGAGCGGGTGATCGCTGCCGCTGTTTCATGTCTGCAGTTCAGAGCTCCGCGGCGCTCCTTCCGTGTTGCGTGCAGGCAGGAGGCTGGATGGAGCCACAGCAGTGGCAGCAGAAAATGCTTTTGAGCGTGGAAGATGCTACTGAGGAGTACAAAGAAGCTGCTGGCAGCCCTTTCTGTGGCGGTGCTTGTGCTGGGGGTGGGAGCTTGCTTTAGTTCTCAGTGCGGGCTTTCTCTCCAGGACTTGACCATGTGTCTGTCCTAGTTTCACATGAAAGATGGTGTATTCCTGCAGTACCAAGATGTTTTTATAAGTTTTTACCCTTTCTTACTCACATCCCCTACACTCTTCCCATCCCTGGTACCATGACAGTCACATTTGATGTGCAGAGGACTAATAATAATATGCCAGCAAATTTGCAGTGACCCTCTGCAATTGTGTCTCTCAATAAGCAGTGTTAACCTTGGTTTTTAGGTCTCCTATGAAGACACTGCTGCTAAAGATGAGGTCTGTTTACTCCTCTGACAAGAGCCAGATTTAAAGGGGGCAAATATAGAACAACTCATTCCAGCATCCTCATCTCTAGGTTAATCCCAGTCCCCAGTGCATCTGTGTTTACTAGAGGCTGTTTGCGCTGTGAGTTATGACTAATGAAAGAGCATTCTCTCACCCATCAGTGTCCAAGTTCCCAAGGCTTAAAAATCTGCTTTTTGACATGGGGCACAGCCAGCAGGAGCTGCTGATGAATGAGTGTTCACGGGGGACCTCAGCTCTGCCTTCAAGGATCTTACCTTTGTCTAATTGTCTCTCCTAGAAGAGTAAAACAGTAAATAAATTCAATTGCTGCACCATGTGCCATAGAGCGAGTGTGGCATTACCTTTGCTGCACAGCAGTGCGCGGTGCTAACAGCACAGGAAGTGCTCCTTTTGGAAATGAAAGCAATACCCATGCTGCCTAGCAAGGCTGATGGATTTTGCCCAGGCTTAAGTAATCATATCGGTTTGAAGGACGCCAGAACACCATAATTTTGCATGGATAGACTAGCTAGGCTCAGCGTTAGCTTTGGATGTGTCTACAGCAAACTCTATGGTGTAGCTAGGCTTGACAGCATGAGGTGAAGGTGTTTGTGGCTTGTGCATCACTTTACTCCACTGGCAGCACTAGATGAAGAGTCTTCTGATGCTTCGATTGTAAGGAAACAAAGCCCCACTCCTATGGGAAAAGGAAATGGATGCGGTAAGAACAGCGATTCCTCTGGAGCAAAGGAAAAGCAGAAGGGAACATATTAGAGGCAGATTTGTCTTGGTTCCAGACAATTCTGTTAGCAGCTTGGTTCTTAGAAATCATTGAGGCTGTGAGCTTGGTGTGTGCTACTTCAGTAATCTTATGGGCTTTCATTTGGTTTCTGCAGAAAAACAAGTTTGACATTGGTTGGTTGTCCTTCCTCACTCCAACTTGAGAGCTGTTCTGGTTGGGGCGTTCTTTCATCAGTCTGCAGAGCTCTGCAGTCCCCAGGGATGTCCACTTTCAAACAGGAATGTGTTTACAAGGAATGGGGGGAGCTGAGATGTATTTTGTTATAGGGAAATTTTGCTCTGCTGTGCATGTGCCCATACGACTGCTTCTTTTCCAAGCGACTCTTGGGCTAAAAATCAATACTGTGTATTTCGAAGTGGATGTTGTGCTCTTCCTGGAAAACAAACACTTCAGAATGTCTAAAGAAAAGAAAAATAAGCCTTAATTTTCTTTCCCTTGAATTCTGCGGCTCTTAAGGCTTTGCTATTCGTAGGCTCTGACAGGGCTGGACTGCTTGTTGCGAACAGTGGCTGATGCTGTAGGTTCTGTAGAGTAGCCTTGGCTTAGGACACATGTACCGCAAGTGCCCCTTAAGGCCACTTTTAAAAATAACTAGTGAAAGTTGTTGAGAAACTGGTAAGAGATCAGAGCAGGACATGGTCACATTGCTTCTTCACCACCTCCATAGTGCCATAGTACCTGTAAAGCCATGCTCAAGAGGGAGAGGTATCAATCATATAATCAACCATATAATTTTATATGATACCTCTCCTTACTCTAATGCCAATTATATTGGATTTTTTTTCTCTTTGGTGTTAATTTCAGGGGAGAGTCTTAGGGCCTTGAGTGCCAGTTTGCAAAGGCAGAGCAAATTCTGGTTTATAGTGTCTCCTCTCTCGGCTGATCCCCACGCCAACGCTGCCACTGTTGGTGCTTGTGGGCTGTGTATAAGATACCGCAGCTCGAGTCGTGAGGGCAAGAAATCAAGAGGTTTTAGTCTCTGCTTGTTTAAATTTAGCTCTACAAGTCTTGAGGTTTGTCCTTGAGATTTTTGCCTGTTCTCAAAAACCTGATTCCTGTGACTTAAATGCCATTTCATCCTTCCTGCCCAGCCTTCAAGTGCTCTGAGAGTGAAGGGGACTATTACCTCGGTTGAATTGAAAAATCTACCTACATTGCTATTGTTTGTGCCCTGTGATGTTTGTCTCCATCCTGAATGCTTTCTGAATGTTCTGATGGTGACTGCCCAGGCAGTGTCGTGAGCAGTCTGCTTCTCACATTAATCACCAGCTGTGTAATGAGGCTTCATATGTACTGTGCTAAGAGCCAAATCGCTGTCCTTATTTGAGACTCTCTGGTGCTGGAGTTGGTTGTTTCTGTGTTGTCCTGCCTTACTGGGCTATTTGGGAATAAACCTCCCTGAACTGTTTGTCTCTGACTGCCAATGTCTGGTCCTTGTTATCTTACAGTGCCTGTGGTGGGGAATTTTGAACTAATGAATGTGAAACCTGCCTTGGCAACACCTGGATTTCTATTTATAGCTGTATCTCCCCATGTTGCTAGTGACCTCACTTCAAAAATACTGAACCTGTTGATGGTGTGAGCTGCTTTTTACTGCTGTTCTTGCAGTGTGATTGATGGGATGCTTTTCCCCTGCCTTCTTTCTGCCCCAGCCACCTGCCAGCAGCCCCCGGCAAACTCCCCCAGCCCTGGTTGCCACAGCTCGGGCAAGTCCGAGGTGCTCATTCTGTGGCCTGTTTCAAATGTGAGCCAGCAAGGGGGTGTTATAAGTAGCAATATAGGCAATGTTCTTAGTGTCTCATGTGGTGATCCAGGTATCTCCTGGCACAATTGCTTCAGCTGTTATTTGTTGCAGGAGCTGGAGTCAACTGGTATCTCAGTTGTAATACACAAGCACTTGTCAGCCTGTAGGTTTTTGCTGGGCACACATGTTGAGTTGGTAGCTGTTGTCCTTTTGTTTTTCCCCTTTCTTATATGCGTGCCTTGCTCCTCAGTGTGTGCTGTGGGCTGGGAAGGAGGGTTTCTTCAGCTTGTTTTAATTGTATTATTTTGTTCTTCTCTCCAGCAATCTGCGGAGCGCTGCGTGAGCACGCTGCTGGACCTCATCCAGACCAAGGTCAACTATGTGGTCCAGGAGGCTATTGTTGTCATCAGGGACATCTTCCGCAAGTACCCCAACAAGTATGTGAAAGTAGTATGAAGCTTCTGGAAGCCCTTGTCTGTTAACATCAGAACAGAGCGATGTAAAACTCAGTCTAGCTTACCAGGGCTCTGAAGTGAAAGTGTCTGTTTTTTGAAAAGCAGTGTCCATTCTGATTCTAGCTCCCAGTATGGCAGGATTCAGATGTCGGCTCTAGATGAGGTATCAGCCTGACATTATTAGTTTGAACTGAAAGCTTTTCCTCCCCCACTGCTCCATATTGATGCTGAGTATAAGCCTTAATCAAAAGCTATAAAAAATTCTTGTAGAGAACGCTAGAAGGAAAACTTGGCCAAGTTTATAGCATCAGACTCTTCTGGTTTTGCTCGTCTCCTCTAGAAGGCTTTTATACGAGGCCAAGAAAGGTCAAGGCTCTCATGGTTGGAGATCCCACACTGCTGGTTTTCTCCATGGTGCGTTCTCTCTGGCTTGGGCAGTATTTGGCCTTTTTAGAGTTATTTCTGCGATAAGGTTTTGTCTCCTCAGCTACAGCACACCAGCAGTGTCTTTCAGCAGAGACCTCATGATCATCTAAAAAGCAACATGGGACACGGGCAGGCCTCTCTGGCAATTTCTACTGCCAGATACAAGATAGATTGCCTGCTTATGATAGGGATGGCCACGCATGGGAATAGGGGAAGCTAAATAATTAGTGTGAGGTATTGTCTGTTTTACAGCAAAGTCTTTGGGGAAGTGTAATATCAAGTTTAGAGTTACCAGTCTGAAGATGCCAGTGAGGCTGCAGGATCTGATAAAGTCGTGGTTTGAACTGTTGGATCAAATGTTCCCTTTAGCAAAACAGGGAGGGAGACAGCTGTGTCTTGAATTCTGCATCTGGGTGGTCTTGCTGATTAACAAAACTACAAAGCTCTTGAGGACCCTGTGAGATCTTAGTGCTCAGCATGGGAAAAGAGCAGCCTAGCTTTATTTTCTGTAGTTGAGTGAAAATGCTGCTTGTTGTGTAGAAATACTAGACATTGTGATTCAGTCCAGGCTTCTCTGCAGAATGATGTGGACAGAGGTGGAGTAACACAATTTGAATTCACCCCAGTAATCCACATATACTCTGACAAACCAGGTATGAAAGCATCATTGCCACCCTGTGTGAGAACCTCGATTCCCTGGATGAACCAGATGCCAGAGCTGCCATGATCTGGATAGTGGGTGAATATGCAGAAAGAATTGACAATGCAGATGAGCTGTTGGAGAGCTTTTTGGAGGGCTTCCATGATGAAAGTACTCAGGTAAAATTGTGTTGTGCATCTTATCTGGAGTGTTTCATGCAGTGTATGTATGGGATGGACAATAAATGTTATTGCAGTGATCAGAAAATACCTCCCAATGAAAACTTCAGTATTTGCCTAAAATAAAACTCTTGGGAGTCTGTAGACTTGTTCCGTTGTCTGTATCTCCCAAACTTATCAGAAGAATAAAACAAGACATGAGGGCTTTCTATATGTTGCATACTTCTTGGGGTATAGCCCTACTAGGGACCAGAACACACTGAGGAATAGTGATGAGATGCATTCAAGTATGACATAAATTTCAGTGTGCTGATCAGCGACTTGTCTGCAAAAGTGTTTTGCAACAGGCAAGAGTCTGAGTCTCATTGTACTGGGTTTTTCACTGGCAAAGAATAGTGTCATGCTGTTACAAAGCATAGGCTTGATTTTTGTATCAGAAAAGGATGTTGAGACTTGGGAGACATTGCTAAAGCATGACTGAATTTTCTAATATCTACTGTGTTCCTTTCTTAGGTGCAGCTCACCCTGCTGACTGCTATAGTAAAGCTGTTCTTAAAAAAGCCATCTGAGACGCAGGAGCTGGTTCAGCAGGTCCTCAGCCTGGCCACACAGGTAAGCCAAGCCACCCAGTGAACCAGAGCCCTCCAGACACTGCTGGCCTGTGTGTGGCGTCTCCCATCTGCCAGGACAACCAGGTGTGCAGCAGAGAGAATCCAAGCGTGTTCCTCTCTGTCCCAAAGAGGAGGGATTTGACTCCATTTAAGACCTGATCTGTGCCTGTTACTGTGCCATCTGGCATCTGCTCTCTCCTCCTTAGCTCTTGGTTCATCCTAATTCTTTCTCCATTTTCCCACCAAATGAAAAGTTAAAGGCAGGTTGGAGTTATGCAGAAGCCAAAATGCTTTCCCCTTGGAGGTGGCTTGCAGTTAAAACATGTGGAACTGTGACAGAGGGAAAGGGCCTGGCAGAGACTTTGTTCTGTGAACAGTGAAGCTTAAGCAGTGCTATTAAAAAGAAAGAACTGAGGTTTGGGTGTTTTTCATTTGTACCTCGATGCTGTCAGCCAGTGTGGCAGCTTTGCTGGAGGCTGTAGCAGTGGGTTAAGATCCCGGATTCGTTATGCATGAGGTGCTGAGTTACGAGCTCACATCACTGCAGGTGGGACTGGGTTTGAGCGGGCAGACAAAGGGCTGTAGTTCTGGAGGACGGATGTGGAGATGTCCTGGTGGCAGAAGTGGCTGAGTCCTCAGCTGATCCTCCTACACTCCCTGGCTATAGTGACTGGGGCAAATGTGCAATGGCATAGTCCAAAAAGAGCTGCTCCTCTCCAGACCTGCTGTGCCAGGTGACAAAATAGTCTCCCAGATGTTCTGAATGGGCTGTGATTTTTTTTCCGAGCAGAGAACCTGGAGTCAAATCATCTCCTGGCCTTTTTGGTCCTTTTTGCTGCAACAAAACATGGCTCTGGGCTTCTTAGTACTTAGAATTTCTGTTCATCCCTTTGGTGTTGTTGCATTGGTCAGGGGCAAGAAATTGGTGGCCTGCTTTTCCTGCTTCAAAACTTGCTATTAGGCAGGTTCTCAGCCTCTCTTTAGAGAGGAGTGGGCCAAGGGCATGCTGGATCATTTGTCTAAGCCAACAGAAGAAAAGTACTAAGTGTGAAAACCCACTATGCTGAGTCACAAAACACTTAATGGCACCCAAGGAATATAATAGGCGTCTGTTTTTTCTCTGTTTGTCACAAATGTTGATTCAGTCTGGCTTCTTGTATTTTATATGAATAGTAAGTCAATGTAGGATAACTGGCTGTAAAACGCTAAAAAGCCTAATGCTTGAAGGTCTCGTTTCTAGGTGGAGATACTGTTTTCCACTTGAGTGGGAGAGTAATTACACGTGTGTTTCTTTCCCCAGCTCAGGTATTGTTGCACTTTGAGTGTCTCTTAGGGCATGTCTGCACAGCAAACTGCAGGTGAGACTGTAGCAGGAGCCAGCTTCATCCCGCCAGCTCTGGCAAAAATAGCAATGGAGCAGCTGGGGATGGGAGGGACACAGATGTGTAGCAGCGATCGAGGTCTCTGGCAAGCCCATAACCTAAAGGATGGCACAGAAACTCTAAATCTCCAGATTGTCTGGCATGGTGGGTAACTAAGCTGGCCTGGGTTCATTGGTATGCACCGTGGGTGTGCATGGCAGACCCTGGAGAGCGGAGAAATGGGAGAAATGTGGTAAGGGAAGATCTGAGCCTCTTCTTCCAGTAGATTTACTAAAGCGTCAAGTCTGTTTATTTGGCTGTGAGAAGAATCGGTCAGTCTTGAATCCGTATGTGCCTGCAAGTAGACAGGAACGCGTGGTCTTTCATGTGTGCCCTTGCAGAAGCCCGGCCTGATCTTGAACTGGCTGCTGCAGGCAGGATGCAGGCAGTCTTGTAGGAATTGTTAAGGGTGAGGGGTGTAAAAAGTCCACGACTCCACCATCAAACTGAAAAACGACACTGCAGACAAATCTATCAGTTGACCCAGACGTTGTATCTGGGTCCTCATGACCAAAACGAGTTTAGCATGCTCAGTCTCATTACAAACAGAGGTTTTGCTGTGTGCCTGAGAATGTCTTGAGGCAGAGCAGAAAGGCAGGTTATAGCAGGTCAGCCGCAGTGTGAATGAGATCACATAAAGGAAAATAAATGCCAAGGAGGAAGGCTAATGAGGTGTACGATATGTTGCCAGAATTTTACGGGGGAAAAAAAGACCCTCAGAAACACTTACCCTGTTGTTCTGCTGATGTGGGGATTAAAAATCTCAGCTCTTGTTTCCATGAACAGTTCAAACATGTTGCACTGCAACATAAAACCACACCACCTCCCTCTCCCTAGAACATTAGCGGTGAACTATCACCACTCACTTTGCTGCTCTGGGCAGAACTGTTGGAAAAGGAGAGAACTAATTAGCACTTCACGCAGAGGCAGAAGTATCTGCAGTAAAACAAGGGTATTATTGACAGCTGGAGAACTGATGACGTATCCTAACTCTGTATCATTAGCATCTTTCCATACTTTATTAGATAACTAAAAGGCAGGATAAGATTGATCTCATTTGGTATGAACAATATGGCTTATTAAGATCCATTCTGCAGCTCTGCAGGGTTTTTTTGTTCAGTGGTGCCCTTGGGTAAGTCATATATTTCCAGGAATCTTGGCTCATTCTGTTACAATATGCAGCATTGCATGTCTACTCTTAGTATGCGACAGAGGAATTTCAACTAATGTTCTTTTCTCCTGTCTACACCCCCTTGAAGTTCTCCTAATACTTACTGTTAAGTGGCAGGAGAGTTTGGAAAGCAGTTCATAGCTCCGTGGGATGGGGCAATTGTGGGATGTAGATCCTGGGCTTTTTGCTCCCTGACCAGCTGAGCGGGAGCCAGGCACTAGGATTTTGGTTCTTGTTTTTAATTTGGGGATGTTCATCACAACAAGCAGTTTATAACATCATTCTGAAATAGGTGTGACTGTTGCTACGAGATGGTTGGGTTTTTTTAATCTAGCAGAATCACTGCTAGAAAAATTGATTACAGGCGTTAGTCCACTTCAAACCTGTGACTGAAGTATTGCTTTGTCTCAGGATTCTGACAACCCCGACCTGCGGGATCGTGGCTACATCTACTGGCGCCTTCTTTCCACGGATCCAGTGACTGCCAAAGAAGTGGTGCTCTCAGAAAAGCCGCTTATTTCTGAAGAGACTGATCTGATTGAACCGACTCTGCTAGATGAGTTGATCTGCCACATTGGGTCTCTGGCTTCTGTGTACCACAAACCACCCAACGCTTTTGTGGAGGGGAGCCACGGGATCCACCGCAAACACTTGCCAATTCACCATGGGAGGTAAGCTGAGGCAACCCTGGTGATAATGGGCAGGATTGGCTGTTTCTTCCTAGCAAAGAGTCCAAAAGATGCAAAGATCTTTTGTAACACTCTAGTGGGATCTTTTTATTGACTGTGTAGGGGCTTGCAGGTCATTCAAGGGGCCGTTTCACTGTAGAATTTAATCCTGGGTGTGTAGTTTCTGAGTCCTGGGTCAGAAGACGGAGGAAGTATCAACATTCTTGTGTGAGGACGAGCTATGATGTTTTTTGAGAAGACATGGTCTATAAGCCCTCTTGACATGAGAGTCTGAACAAAAAAGCAGGAGCTTTGGATGACTGGTGCAAGGGCATTATTCCAGGAGGAAGACAACTGTGGTAAAAACAAGCATCTTTCAGAAGGATGCACTACTTTGAGTTTGTAAGAGCTTTTGCTTCAGCAACAGCACAGCTTTACAAGCCTCAGTTGTGTAGAATAATACCAGTTTCCTGGAACAGGCAAGTACAGGGATCCTTTGCTGTCGGAATATGAAATGGGTGAAACTGCCTTTCTCCTTTGAGTGTAAAAGCCATCTAAGCCCCATCACTGAAAACTGGGCTAGATTGTCATAGTTCCATCTAAACTTTGGGGCAGAGGAAGGTGAAATGCTTTGGCTTATTGTCTGGAGCTTTAGTGCTTTCCTGTGATCACAGTCCTGGCAGTGGGTCAGATTTGCCAGAGCAGCCAGTGCAGGAGTTCTGGGCTGCAGCAGTTGCTGTCGAGCCTGTTCCCATGGTTCCTCATTCAGGTAAGCAGTGCTATTTACACTAATGGTATTAATTACAAATGTAAGTGTGCTTTACAGCGGGAGGCAGAATATCCAGGCTTATCCCTTAATAATATTCCCAAAGTGACATTTGGAGTGCTATTTTTTGCTGTTGCACTGATAAATCAGTGTGCGATGCTGCTCCTTTTCTATTTTCTGACACCACTTCTCTGCTATTCTTAGCAACTAAAGCTATTTCTGTAATGACTAGCTTTAGGAAACAGAGTTGTTTTCTTCCTGCCTATGAAATTAAGTCTAGTTGCATTGACCCAGGACCAGCAAGCACAAGTCCATCAGTCAGACAAGAAAAGCAGTGACTGCATCCCTTACCTATCCCTCTTAGTCAAAGATTTGCCTCCATAGCAAAATGAGCTGGGATGGGGATAGTCACTCCAGAAACTAACATTTTAGGGGGTTTTAGTCAGGTCAAGGAATTAATTTTTTGCATGGAGTTGGCTTTTTTACTGCCATCTTTCATATACTGTGTATGTGGCTTCACTCTCGTAGCTAATGCTCGGACAGTCTGCTGACCTCAAATCTTTTCTGACAACAGCAGCGTTGTGCATTGCCCTGGTGGTGTTTGCTGCCAAATTACCCATTGCTTCCACATAAAACCTTCAGGCCTCCATCAGCAGCGGCAAGCTGAGGAAGCTGGAGCTGGGGTAAGGTCTGAAGGGTGCTCAGCAGAGCATGCTGTGTACTGACACCGTGCTCTAGCCTGCTTGGTGAATTAAAAAAGTGAGGGGTGTTACTTAATGGCACACCAGGCTTCTCTGATGTGGGCTCCCCTCATAAAGAGGCCCCATTATTGTGGTTTTCTGCTTTAGTGTTAGGAAAAGAACAGTAAAACCTTACAAGCTGATGCCAAGGCCTCCTTGTCCCGTGTCACAGCGTCGCAAATTGCCACTTTTAGCCCTGAGAGTCACAGCGAGCAGCTCCGCAGGAGTGTGGTTGTGGGGAGCCTGAATTTGTGCACCCGGTATCATTTTACTGATTACTAAGAAATGGGTTTGCCCCTTTCTAGTGCTGAATGTGCATGAAAAGATACAGGAAAATCTGTTAGTTTAAGGCAAGTTAAGGGTATCCAGTGAAAGATAATCTCCTCACCTAGCTATTTGGAGTTATCTTCATTACTTCTGCGCTCCATTAATGACCGTTCTGGTGGCTGAACCACCTGCTAGAGAATGAGGTTTTCCTTCAGGTTGCACAGTGAGATAGAGGTGGAAACGTGGCAGTGAGGAGATGTCCCCAGTGCGTGTGGCTTAAGAGAGTCAAGATGGTGTTGCCTTGAGCAGATGGGCAGAAGTAGCTGGTTGAGTGGTGCTTTTCTGGGTGTAAACCCAGGAGTTAGTTATGGTTGGCAGAATACACTACATTGCATTTTGATTCATTTCATTTTAATTCAAAGCAGCACAGGACAGGTTCCTTTCAGATCTCAGTGGATGGGAGACCCATTGAACAGCTCACAGATGGTGAGATGTTCCTCCTCAATGAGCCCAAGTGTCATAGAGCTGCAGATGAATCCTAAAGGTGGGGGAGAAATCTCCTTCTTGCTTGGCAGTGTTTCCTCATGCGGTGGCTCCCACCGCCCCTGCTCAGCTATAATGCAGCTGGGGAATTTGGGGAGATGTTTCCAGGGCTCCTGGGAGAGGAGGAGACTCTGGCAGGTGTCCCCATTCCCACACAAGTGTTGGAAGGAGATTTTTGACTTTGGTTGAAGCTGTGCATCCTTTGTAAGACCAAACATCTGGGAACTGCTGGAGGCTGAACTCACAGGAGGGCCACATCTCCAACTCACGTGGGCAAACGCAGCTGCTAGTCACTGCCCAAGACTATGAGGGAAAAGAAAGCTTATATCAAGTCTTTTTGCCCTTCATAGCTCACATATTCTTAATTTTTTTTTTTTTTTATTTCAAAGAAAACGCAGCGTTGCTTACAAGTATCTTTAAAGAGGCCCATTCTGTACAGGAAATAGAAGGCTCGATGTTAGTTTTTTAACACACACTGACTTAGCTTTGTCCTTTCCTAAATTCTTGTTGGGCTTTGGGGCAACTGCAGTTACACAAGACCTTGAAGGATCACTTTATCTCCATCAGAAGAAGGATGAGTAAGTGTTGAAGAGGTGTAGTGTTAAAGGGATTATAAGCTGGGAACGAACCAAGTGTGTTCACTACCAGCTCGTAATGTGCCTCTGCTCATACATGCTGTTCTTCCCCGTGCTCAGGTTGGGGGTGGGAGTGGATCACGGTAACCACTTGCTCTTCAAAAATGTTTTAGGTAGCAGTTCAGCACACTCAGAAGTCTCCCTGTTAAAGGCAGAAGCAGAAAGGACAACTAATATTAGTGCTATTAAGGGTCTAAAGCTTTTAAATGCAAAGAAGCTTTCAAGCCTTTCTGTCACTGCCTGGTAACTAATTCATTCTGCAGTCCTTATGCTACATCTTTTCCTCTTGGCACTGAAGTTGGGAGCAGCTTATACTGTTGCTAAAGCTTTCAGTAACTGAATAAGGATGAGGAGGAGGATCATGGCTACTCAAAATCAGGAGCTGCAGTCCTCACAAAAGAGCCTTGGTGTTAAACACCTTGTCAGGACGCTAATTCCCTTGGCATTTGTGTGCAATTACCTGTTGGCTGTAGCTGCAGTAACATGAGCTGGAAATGATTTTGTCAGTTACTGCTGGCAGCAGAACACAAAATAGGTGTTTAGTTATCTAAAATATTAGCGTCTCTGGATTTAAAGAATAAATACATTGTGATGAAATCTCCAGGAGCTACAGTCAATCTTGCTTCCCCCACAGACACACTTGAGTTGTAAAATGCAGCGGTGAGTGAATATAAAAGGTTAGCTGGACTGCTTATGATGAGAAACTTTGGAAGCTGTATAATGAGCATTCCCAGACTAGTAACTAGCACGTCTGCTAACTCAGAGAAAGGGGAATTATTGGTAGAAGGCAGGTATCAATTTTAGATTGAGGTCTTTAATTAGAAAAGTGTTACAGAGCTTGGTGCTGGTCAGTGGAAGGTGTTTAATCCAGATCTGTGGGAGGCGGTTGAATCTGCAGAGCAAGGGCTCCAGGGTTATATCAGTGTTAGGTCTCTGAGGAAATCTGGAGTTTTTAATGTTTATGTGTTCTCTAGGCCCAGTGGGCTGAAAATCATGTCCACAGATTTCTTCTGAACTAGGAAATAATGATTTTCAGTGCTGTAGTCCATGTAGTCCTCATGGCTCACTGTTTTGGGGAGGGGTCTGTGGTTCTGAAGGTGGGCCGATATCAAACCTTGACGATTCCCTTTTCCGAACTGAAAACCATGTGCAGCCACCTCTTGCTGTGTTTCCCATACTGGGAATCTGAAGCTGGAGAGCGAAGGTGACTAATGTTTCTCTCTTTGACTAATGTTTCTCTCTTCTGCTTATCGTTCCTCCCACCCTTAGCACTGATGCAGGCGACAGCCCCGTGGGCACAACGGCCACCACAAACCTGGAGCAGCCGCAGGTCATCCCATCGCAGGGCGACCTTCTGGGTGACCTTCTCAACCTGGACCTGGGACCCCCAGTGAATGTTCCTCAAGTGTCCTCCATGCAGATGGGTGCTGTGGACCTCCTGGGAGGGGGGCTGGACAGTTTGGTAAGCAGCGTCCTCTTTAGCTTCCACCGATGTGAAATAATTGGAGCTGTGCTTATCTCTGCAAAGCCTTGATCATTTGTGCTGGTGACACTTGGATCGCTGAGTCTGAAAATTATAAATGAATATACCCAGTGCTATTGTATCCACTGTACCAACTTCCAGCAGGTTTTTCCTGCTATAAAATGGATGTTGCTGTGTTGCTGTAGAGTCCCCATGGTCAGCAGATATATTTGTTCCATGCTTTTTCTGTCTACAAAGACAACCAAGAAGTTGTTTTAAGGATGTAAAGTGTCCCACTGCTCTGTAATTGATTCAGGCTCTCTTTCAAGAAGGTGTTTGTTCCACCCGGTTCCCAGCCCTACTCAATTGCAGTGCAAAACTCAGGGCTGCAGGCCACAGCCCCGTGTCATCCCATTTGTATATTCTCCAGAGTGTGTCATGGTTTAATATCAGTGACATTTTAATTGCAGTTAGGTCAAGAGGGAAGCACTCGACGTGGTCCTCCCCATGCTGCAGCTGCTCACGAGGAGGTATTTTAGCATTAACAGGGTCAAGCTCCAGAATATGAGTAATTACACATTGCTTCAGCTCTGGGGAGCGAGCTGGACAGGAGCTGCATTGAGGAGCTCAGTGCTGTGGTCTTAATGCTGGTGGCAGCCAGGCACTGAGAAGTGATGAACGTCACCATCAGTCTGGGAGTTGTTCCCATGGGCTGGAGCGCAGCACCCAGATCCCTGGTGCCCTGTGGACTTGTCCACAGGGGTAAGAAGCAGTTTAGGTATATTTGCACCACGTAACCTGAGCAAAACTACACCAATGAACATAGTTGGGTGTTTTTCAGACCTACCGGGGATTTGTCTTGATTTGGTTTAAGGTTTGGCTCGTAGTGAGCCTGGTTTAGGTGCACTTTCAGTTCTGAGTCGAGATCTGAATAATAGAGGTAGGAGGCAGCTGGATGAACCACAATGCAACAAATCCTTATTTGTCAAAGATACATATTTTTTTAAGCTGCCATAATCTTTTTAAAGCAGACATTAAACACATTTCCAGCGCTTCGTGAGCTAATGAACTGGAAACAGTCTAACCCTTAATGGCGTTGATGTTCACAGAGGTCAGGTGTGCTTTAGCCTCTCTGCCATCTGAAGAGCAGTTTGCCTATTTAGCAGCGAGTCTGCTTTCACGCTGGGGAGGCGTGATGAGGGAAATGGGTTAAGCCGGAGTTGCTGGGAGCTCAAACAGTGAGCCCTGAGCAGTGACCTTTGCAGCCTTTGCCCTGCATTGCAAGAGCTGCCAATGAGAAACTGGGATTTTTAATTGCGTTAGGGCATTGCAGAAAATGGTGCTATCTGTGGTGTCTCACAGTGGTTGGAGTTAAATTCCTCTGTCTCTACTGTCTTTCAGGCCACTTACTGGAACCCTTTGTTTCTCATTAGTGTCAGAGACAAATGTGCATGGCAGGAGGACTAAAACTTGGTTTTAGAAAAAGAGTTGCCTTGCAGTTGACGTTAACGGGCTTCATTTAGTGACCCGCTTTGGCTGTAGAGCTGTTAGTTGACATGATACTAGACTTTTACTTAATATTTTTCTCAAGCCTCAAGTAAATTCATGGGGCTGTGGAGTGTGATCTAACAAAGTGATCATGTCTGTGCCTGGGGCTGTGTGGGCCAGCACCGTCTCAGCTGAGTTACTGGATGGGGGGAGAGCATTAAAAAAAATCTGAATGCTGGTTGGTTTGGGGTTTTTTGTTTGGTTGGTTTTTTCCTTTTTTTTCCCTCCCCCAGAATGCTCTCTCTTGGAGTGCTGTTGCATCAAATATCCTGTCTTCTCCTGATCGCTCACAAGTATAAGTGAATCTTTTCCTGATAAATCTCTGTATTTCTCTGTTTTTTCCTTCCCTAATAAGCCTAATTAGTGTACGGGTGGATGTGATCTGTGTGTTTGTTGTTGTGGGCATGTGTTTCACAAGCTGATTTAACTCTAACCTGATATTAGCTAAATTGCTAGGCAGTGTCGCTTGGCTGCATGGCTAATGTTAAGCCATGTTTGTGCAGTGCCAAAACCAGTCCCAAACTGCAGGTACGCACGTGCGCGGTTCCTGTATGTGGTGGGGGGGTGAGACGTATCCCAAGATGCCCCCATGAAGAAGGGCTGAGCTTTTCCCCCTTCCCCAGGAGCCAAAACCAGCCAGGAGCAGGGGCTGGTGGTCACTTGGGCTGCTCCTGCAGTCAATTAGTGGGGTTTAGACTGAAATAAAATCTTCCTCTGACCTTATCAGTGTCCTGCCTGTTGATGCACTGATAGGTGTCCTGGCTGTCAGTGTAGCAGTCCCTTCTTCTTTCTCCTCCAGATATCTTATCCACACACTTTATTTTATACAGTTGCCTGATTTATTCTGCTTCAAAGTTTCTCTTCCCTAAAGGTTTATTTCAATGCATTTTCTTCCCCTGCTTTGTTGGGAAGACAGAACGAGGCTCCTGGGCCCCTGCATGAAGCACGGAGCAGTGTGAGCCATCTCGCTCTCTCCTCCTCAAACCAGAGTTGACTTCACTTTGGGCCTTTGTGCTACCAGCCAGTAGAACCCTGTTTGGCCGTGAATGCTGAGGCAGGTGTCTTCCTCTGGGTGTGCCGCTTTGGTCTTTCTTCTCCCATCCCTCCTGTTGCCTTAAGAGTCTAAATAAGAGTATGGAAACCAAGCATGGCTGAGGACTGACGTAAGGAAGGGTTGAGTCTGTGTTTTCCCACCCGGGCTTTGTCTAGTGTAATTTTTTAAGGCTCTCAGTGATGGAGTTTGTACCACCTCTACTGTTTTCTGCTCATCGCTAGCGGATCCCTTTTGGATCTGAGGTGAGCTGAGAGGAGCCAGGGGAACATGAGATATTCGAATGCTGCGTGTTCTCTGCGTTGTGCCTCCTGCATCATCTCTCAGCCTGCGCAGGGACATAAGTTGCTCCACTGCCGGAGCAGAGCAACCCAAACCCCGCTTCCATTTCCCAAGCAACTGTTTGATATGTAAAAAAAGCCCAAATAAGCCTCTCTGTTACAGTTACAGAAAATGGCCTGGGATGTGCTAGAGTTGATGCGTGAAATAATGTTCTGTTGCTGTGATGGTGAGATTGCGTCAGTATCATGAGTGTCACAAAGGCAGCTGAAGGTCTGGAAGAGGCTGCTGGCAGGGTCCCAGCCGGTTTGTCACATTCACTCAGTGTCATGTGTCGATCCCCTCAGATACTTATTGCAGCTTTTGTGTATCTGATGATGCCTCCTTTTCTTTGGAGGGGATGCTCTTGCGGTGAAAGTCTTGACAGGACTAACCCAGAAGCATTAACTTCCACAGCAAATGTCGCTCTGCATTTCCACTTCTTCAACTATGGAGTTTTTTTCTTCCAGGCGTTTAAATAGAGACTGCGTGGTATAAAACTGGATAAACACCAAATTAATATTGTTCACTTGAATTTTCCTCAGCATTGCTAGATATTTATTCCTATGATCAGTGAGACTCAGCTGCTCAATAGGTTCATTTCTTTAGTGAATAACTCCTATTTTATCTCCATAGAGAGTCGTGTAATTGGTGTTAAATGTAACGTGTGTATTTTGTATGCACAGATGCTGAGCATGTGTTAACAGTTGAAAAGGGAGGAGAAAAAGGACCTTTAGTACAAGAACAAGATATACTTTGCTTATAACCACAGCAGACTCGCTGTATGACTTATGGAACGCTGTTCTCTAGTGAACAGAGCCAGCACTGAGTCTGCTCCGGGTTGTACCCGTTTACCATCCTGGGCTGATCTTGTTCTTCCCTGCTTTGCTCTCTTTTCTGTAAAATGATGACCAAGCCCACTGTTACAAAGCTGTCGGAGACGTCCAGCACCAAAATGTGGAGTAATGATAGCAGCCGCTAACGTGGAAGAAGCAAAACTTGCTTGGGCAGCAGATCGCCAGATGCAGAGCTGTGCATGCTGAGAGCTGGCGTTTGATGCTTCATCCCCTTAAAGCCAGCTCTAAGTGGCTAAACTTCACGCAGGTTATAGGCAGCCCTCCAGCTCCTGGTTTACTGTTGATGCAGTGCTTTGTAGGGTGTCTGTCCGTGCTGTAATGAGCCAGGGTCATTTTGCCTTGAAACCTTTTTGTGTCTTCATTCACTCTGATGAAAATCCATTGGGCACGAGAGCTGCGTGTTGCCCGGCACATCGTGCAGCTTGCTGTGAGCGCTGTGGCCGGGAGCCAAGGAGGCCGGCTTTAAACCTGAGGACAGGGCAGTAAATCTGTAGGAATGGACAGACTTGGATTGTCTGTTATGTAAGGATTTTATTTAATACTCTAGTCCGCTCATCTACAAGGATATTATTGATTCAAGGCTGGCAGCTGGTCAGGCTGATTTACGTCCTGGATTGTAAAGCTGTTTGATAAACACTGGATATCCACGTTCTTCTGTAGTACCTGGACTGGTTTGGGCTGTTCCAGGTGGAGCTGTGCCCCTCTGTGTGACCAGGTGGGATCAGGGGGGTTGACCCTGTGATTTGGGGCTGTGTCCCACCGTTGCACTTTGAGGCGTGATGGAGGGCTGGGAGCTGAGCACTGGTTCACCCTCTGCCCTCTCCCATGGGGTGTCCTGGGCTCTGCAACCTGGGAAGAAAACCCTGCTCCAGCAGTCCTGGGTGCCTCCATGATAAAGGCGACTTCATTTACCTTTTCCTGGAAATACGGTGTGCGAGTGGCTACGCTAAGTCAGCCGCAACATCCATTTACACAGTGGCTGCGATGCCTCCCCAGGGTGCTCCTCCAGCTTCTGACATGGAGCTGAGTGTCTCCTTTCATCTTGGCTGTCCTGGTTTGCTGAGCTACAAAGGACATCTGTTAGGACTTCTGACAAAGGGCACGTGTCCAACGCTGATATGGAAAAGGAGCTCTTCTGGTGGGTTGCTCATTCATGTCTGATTAAAGGCTGTTGTTGCTGTAACAGTAATAGGGCCGCTGAAGCTTTGTAGAGCTGCTTTTTTACACTTTAGAAGATGAAAATGGTTCGTACTTGGTTTCATTTGCTGATGGAAATCATTCAGCAAGGCAAAGCATTAGTAGTAAGTGCTACTGAAACTGGTGGCCGTGGTATTGGCAGCATGACCTGTCCTCCACCACCTTTGACACAGCTGCCCTTGATTTGGACCATAGCCCTTCTGCTCGGCAAGGCTGGCTTGACAGCACGAAAATAGAGAAATAAAACAGGCAGCAAATGAGGTGCTGAAAATGCCTGCGTGTGAGCCGCAGCGGAGTCTGCACCGCGAGACCTGCAGGAGGTGCAGACTGTGCAGCTGAGATGTCTCTGGCAGGATTAGCCCAGACCAAGAGGGCTGTTAGCAACCGCGCTCTCAGCAGGTCAGTCAGCCCCATCGCCTGATTCTTGCCTTGTGTGCCGTGCTGCTGTGTTACCCAGTGCTTGGTCTCGTCTAGCGCCTTGAGATGTGATGCTTAACTCTTGGTTTGGGGTGTGAAGGAGGGAGGAGGCAGCAAATGTCTCCCCTTAACCCATGAATTATGGTTCCGTGAAGTACATAGGTGCTCTGAAAGCCGTGGCTATGCTATGGACGCAAGGCAAAGGGTTGCTGAGTAGTGGTTGTTGCAGCTCCTGCCCCTGGCTCCACCCTCCTTGTTAGTATTTGGAGCTCCAAAATGCCTCACGTCATGTTGCAGAAGTGATTGTAGCCCCTCCAGATCACATGAATGCTTCAGCAGAGTCACTTCATTACAAGCTGCTGTTAAGATGCAAATAAACCCTCCTAATGCAGTAACTCCAGCACTGCTGCACTTCATAAGTCAGCATAACTGCTCAAATTACAGGGCAAACGCTCTTGTAACTGCAGAGCAGCCGCAACGCTGTCCGAGCCAACTAATACAAAGTAAAGACACCGATGCCGTTTGGGAAGAGGTGCTAGTGCTGGTTTTGTTGATACAGGGTCAAGCTCAGCCTGTTCTTTAAACCCATGTGGCTGCTGGAGTGCCGTTGTGTCAGGATGGGTTTGGAGGTAATAAAGAGAATTCCTGTTTGAAGAACTTTGTGTTTGGCCAAAGGCTCTCTGTTCATCCCCTGCTCATCTCCTGAAGCCGGCAGCTCTTCATCCTGGACAGAGGCTTTGTGCTCCTCAGCAAGAGGCAAGCCTGCCGACTTTGGGCTAAGGATCAGGACTTTGCAGTGCCACAAGTTCCCCTTGGCCATGGAGTGGCCGTCCTCCTCCACCCCGCCTATATAGTGCATGTTTTGGCCGGGGTAGGGCTGGCAGCTGTATTAACGTGGTTCTCTCCTCCACAGGGCTGTTGGCAGCTCTCGTATCAGGGCAGGTTCAGGTTGTCCTTCTGACAGCAGTGTCTGCCCACCCGTGAGATGAATGGCAAGGGTTAACTGGAGCTGCCAGCCCTGGGGAATTGGTTCAGCAGCACTTCACGCCTGACTAATCTCTGCTGCCTTCCTTCTGCACTCTGCCTGTCACTCCAGATGGGAGAGGACACTCCGTGGGTAATTGGTTCCTGTTCCCTCTGTCTTCCTCCTTCCCTCTTACTCACACGCGTCGCTGTTACCGTCTCTTCCGTCATTTTGAGTTTGGAATAAAGTTAGGTCCTGGGCATTTTGCAAGAGGATTGGGTAAACCAGACCTGTAGTTTCTGAATGGGGAAAGCGTTGGTGCTATTAGAGGGTGACACGCAAGAAAAACAGAGAAGAGGACTTCTGTGCTGCTGCGATGGGCGATGCACCCTGATCTGATGTGGAACTGATTAGTTCTTTATTAACTTTCCCCCGTTTTATTTCTGTTGCGGTAGATATGTTGTCACTTCTCTTTTCACTATATAGGTAGAGCCAGCTCTGCCTGCAGGGACCTGGGGAAGCTGCCAGCTCCTTGGGGTTTGCTCTGCGCTTTGTAGCACGTGTCTGCAGCGCTCAGCCCCGCGCACAGGAACCCGGAGAGTGGCAGGACGCTGGGTGCAGAGCCCTTCTGGGACTAAAGCTGGGCTTTGGGAGGAGCAGGTCAGACATTCCCGGCAAAGCAGAGATGTTGGGTGCAATCTAGAAATGTAAGGGGGCTCGTGGTAAATTCTCTGAGCCAGTGAGTGGGTTTTTTTTCTCCACCTTATAGGGGGTGAGAGCTGGAATCTTGACTCAAGACAAGCAATAAATCTGAATTCTGTTTTTCCCCCACAAGGCCTGACAGCTAGGGAAAATGGAAGACTTGGGGACAGCTTGAGGAACCCAAATATGTCATTCCTTTCCTCCTTCACAGTGAGTGCGTGCGGATACCAGTGTACGGGTTTCTTCGGGGTTGGATTCCTAGCCTGCAGCTTCTGATGATGAGTGCAGTAGGAAATGGTAGAATAGTTAACATCTGGCTTGATTATGCAGAATTATTCCGTCATTTCCATAATACCCTTTGTAAAATGCTTGCTGCCTGATAAACCAGTTTTTCTTCTGCTTCAGACAACAGTACCAGAAATCCTCCGTGCATACAATAATATCTGGAGAAGAACTGGATTCTTTGCCTTTTTGTCTTTTCCTCTGGACTCCACTGTCTGTCAGTATAAAGCGTGAAGTTCATCTGCGTGCGAGACTATGAATAGGAATGAGGTGTAATAGTTGCATTTATTACTCCTCAGTGAGCCAGTAACAAGATGTAAATGATCTGATATATTAATCTAAAACATGGCTTGGCTATAGAACAAAACTCTGCCAGGCTGTTTCAGTGCGGGAGACCTGACAGTGTAATAAGCCCTATTTTCTAAGCTCAATGTTAATTGGATTTGCATCCTCTGGCTGGCTTCCTTTGGTCTGTGACTGATCCTTCTTTTGACTTTGGAATCGTTCACTTTTGTCTGTTATTTCGTAAGTAAGCCAAGAAAAACTGGACTTCGTGGTGCGCTGCTGTGGTCAGCCAGAGGATGGGGTTGCTGTATGAAGAGGTGGCTGTTGCAGAAGATGAGACTTGTCCTATAAATTTCTGCCATGACCTCAAGTAGGGATAAACTGAGTCTCACACAGGAAAAAAAGCTCTTAAGGCTTCTTAACAAAAGGCAAATTGTGTGTGATTTGTACTTCTCTAACACCTACTTATGGTAGCTGATATTGCATCAGGTGGCTCCTGTGGGGACTGGGGGAAGGAGAGATGCCAGGGGATAGAACGGGGATCCAGAACAGCACAGGGATTTGTCGAATTTTACAGGTTTTCTTGGTGGCTATTTATCATCTAGTAAGTCACTGCCTTGCAACTTTGCTGCTGTTCTCAAGGCATTTAATCCTTTTTTAATCTGTGCTGTGAGGAAGTATGAAGCTTTATGGTGTTTCTTGACCGACGTAAAATATATTTGTCATGAGATCTCCCAGGGAACAGGCTGGCGGGGACCAGAACTAAGTTGAGTTTCCAAATCTTTTGTGCAGAGGGAGAAGGTTGGAGCTTTTTGGCTCTAAGCACAGGCACTCCTGGTAGCCTTCAGCTATATGGTGCGTTTTTTTCAATATCTTAATACATCAGCATGTATCTGAACAACATACCGAGAGCCTTTGTTGACCCAGTTTGTCAAATGTTCTTTTAAAGCAAACAAGCTCCCTAAACCCTCATCAAATAGAAGAGCGAAGCCGTCTACAAGGCTGTGGTGTTCTGGTCTGCCAGTCCAGCCTTTTCCCCGTGGGGCTGACTCCTATTAATACCTCACTCTTGCACTTGCTTCATCCTCTGTGCATGTTTGTCAGGGCATGATCATTGTCTGAATGTGACCAAAGAAATCCCTGCACCACACAAAAAAAACCTTCTGTGGTCTTCTGAACAAGAACCGAGGACACGAGAGCCCGGAGATGTCTCTGTAGTGAATAACTGCTGCAGATCAGTGCTTGTTTCCTCCTGGCTATCAGTCATCTGTCAAGTGCTTTATAAATATTCACAGGAGTGACGCTGTACTCGCAAACAGCACTCGTAGCCAGCTTTGGAGCCTGTCCTGATCACCGAATTCTCTCAAGCGTGTAGAATGGTGTGGATGTTTAAAAAAATGTGCTTTGTCACCGAGAAAGTGGTTTGGATGCTTTGCAAAGGGAGTTCATGGTAGGACAGCTTCGGGTGGGCTGCAGGAGGGTTTGGCAGAAGAGCTTCAGGGAGCATTTAGTGCTTGTGGAGGGTTGTGCGGGTTGTACACAGTGGCTGTTTCAGTCGCTGTGTAGCTTGGCAGAGATTGTTACTGAAATATCCTAGTGCACTGTAAGGTCTTTTTACTATTTGAGTGGCCCATTAGATAATGAAGCTGTTTTTTTTCCCTGTCTAAGGGAGGGGAGAATCTTCAAAGGGAAGACAAAGCCCCACTATCTGAGCTGTTGGAATAGCCGGCACGCATCCCCTTCTCTTTCTTCCCTGTTACTGAAAAGAGCCGCATGTCAGAGGAACGTAGCCAAGGCGCATTGTGTTTTCCTGTAGTTCGTAGCTGTTCCCTAGAAAACTAAAGCTTTTGGGAAGTGAGCTTCCTGGCAGGTTTATTTTCATTCCATTTCACAGTTACCCCACTGGGTTTTGTGGAGCTGCTCAGGACTGTCGGCAGCCAACGTGGTGGGTTGAAAGGAAAGCGCCGATGCATGAAACATGAAGAATTGTGCAGAGTTTGTGGTACAGATGACAGGCGCAAGAGGGCATGAGCTTTTGTTCTTATTAACCTGCAAAACGCTCCTGTCTGCAGTAGGTGTGTGGGATAGTTCTCTGAATTGCTCTGCTCGCGTAACAGCAAAAAAAAAGCCCCTCTGTTCCTGTGCTTTCCCGTCATTGCGTTTCTGTCTGTCCTGTATGGCAGTGTGGTCAGCTGAGCTCCGCTCCGGCCATCTGACACTTGGCTTAAATGAACTCGGTCTTTCTCTCCTCTCTCTCCTTCTCTCTTTCAGCTTGGCAGTGACCTTGGCGGGGGCATTGGAGGAAGCCCGGCAGTAAGTGCCATTCCGTTTTTTTCCCCAATTTAAAAAGCTGCTCAAAGCTCAGGATTTTTAAGTGCAATTTCACCCATTATGTGCTGGAAGATGCTTAAATCACTGAAGATGTTTGAAAGCGGGCAACTGCAACTGAAACACACAGCTCCCTGCTTACGTTGCTTTGAGTCCAGCTGTTGCCTGGGCTTTCCTAAGAGCAGCCAGGGCCAGAGCTGTTGGCTCTATCCGCTTAGCTCTTCTTTCTCAGAGCTTTCAGTTTGAGCACCAGCATTTACTTTGGCAGTACCCCTGTCCTTGTGCAACTGCTTTGGCAGCTCTCTACTCACAAAGCCTGCTCTGTTGTAACCCTAACCCAGTGTCAGCATGGGCTTGTCTGAACTCAGTGCTTTTCTCCTCCCAAATGCCATGTAAGATTTTTTTCCTGGGCATCAGGATCAGGTGCTCTGAGCTTTCCTACCATGCCTGCTGAACTCCACCTGCCACCGGCCTCCTTTTCTGTGCTTTGTGGGTGTCCCGGTGCCCAGAGTGCTCACCCAGGACATGGGAGACTTTCAGGCTGCTTCCAAAACACCCTTGACTTCCGATGCCTAACAGCTTCTTCCAGGAAAACACGGGGAAAGGATGCAAGATGACTTGGACACTTGGTGGGTAGGAGGAGGGAATGTGCCTCTGGCCCACAACCAAAAGCAATCTCCAGGAGAAGGCCCCAGCCCCTCTGCCAAGGACTGTGTCACCAGTAATTCAGTGAGGAAAGCGTACTCAATTCTGGAGTGAGGGCTTTTTAGAGACCCTTGTTATGGCTGCAGTCGTTGTCTCTCCTTCTTTCCCTGTGAATCTGGCATTTCTTTCTAACTTCAGCACGAGGGCAGAGGAGAGCCGGTGGTACAGGATACCTGTAGCCCACAGGCAGCACAGGCCGGGATGTGGGAGATACTCTGTAGAGATCATACCTGCAAAGCCAGGTCTCTGCCTCTGGGTCAGCATAAACCCCCCAAGCAGTTCTGTGGAGCCACCGGTTGTCCCTGTCCAAAGGGTTGGTTGAAACTCCACGTCTCAGGTGGGTTCCTGAACACAGAAGAACAGTGAGACTTCAGACCCAGGAGTGTCACCAGTGTTTCCTGTTTGTCTGCCTTGGTCATTCTGCCTGTCCCTGGGCGGCTGACTCTGGTAAATCCTGTTCTCAAGCACATAATTCTTCCTGCTCACAGTACAGAAGACAACTTGGGAGCCTAACTTGAGTGTGACCATCCTACCTGGAGCTGGGCACCTAACAGTTAATATTCTGGGTTTGGTGCCCTCATTTTAAGTCCTGAGAGGGAAAAATTGCCCTTCTTGCAAAAGGTTGTCCTCTGGCAAACAGAGACGACTAGTTCTGCTTCATGTAATGAACCTTTTCGACCACAGTGCTGAGAATGCAGAGCTCTGGCTTTGGGTGGGAGTACACAATACAGTCATGACTCCTTTGCTATCTCTGGATATGCAAAATCTTGCAGATTCCTGAAAACTCTTGTAGTTGGGGGAAGATTTGAAACATTTTTTTCTTCTCCCTGGGTTTGTGTAGGGTAGATTCACAAAGCGTGTTGTCTGTATGAGAAGAAGAGATGGAGAAGAAAGGTTCCTTTACAGTAAGACTAGATAACTGGAGCTGTAAAATATGATGTGAAAGCTATTGCATGGTTGAGGTGACAGCCGAGTGTAGGGATTAGTTGCCAAGAGCTTTGGAATTCAAATGCATTATTTAGCACTATTGATAATTCAGCGGGGAAGCTGCAAACGGCTTTAAAATATTTAGGATATTGCCCAAGTTCATGCTTTATTTAATAAGTAGTGCTCTTCATATGTGATGTTAATCGGCGCCTGTTCTTTCTAACCCCTCCAGGTGGGCCAGACCTACATTCCCTCCTCCGTCCCAGCCACCTTCGCCCCTTCGCCCACCCCGGCGGTGGTGAGCAGTGGACTCAACGATCTCTTTGAGCTCTCGTCTGGTATAGGCATGGCTCCTGGAGGATATGTGGCTCCAAAGTCTGTACGTAAGGAAAAAGAACACCCTCAGTATGTTGCCTTACCTTGGGCTACAAGAAACCTGAAATCACTCACTTGTCCCCTGTATTGTTGGTCTCTGGTTCTGTCGGGGCACTATATTTCAGCTCAGTCCCATCAGCGATGCCCTGGGGTTTTCCCAGGCAAAGTAACAGTGTGTTGGAGACCATGTTAGTTGTTAGTTTTAGGCTTCTGGTTTTTTAACACTTCCCTAGTTTTTCTTGTCACAATATTATTCTAAAGAATGGCTTACATAAGATATGAGAATTTTGATTTTGTCAGAGCAGCTTTCCTGGAGACCTACTTCTTAGCAAGTTTCCCCAGGAAACTGAGGGCAGGATACCATTTGCTACAACTTTAATAGAAGATTCGTTTACTTGGAGGAATCCGACGTGACAGTGAAGATAAAATCACGTGATTGGGATGATCGTGCCGCAGTGTAATGCGGATAAATGCTCCGTTAGTGACAGGGATCGCAGATGCTCTGGCTGAAGTGCGCTTAGTCTGAAGGTTCGTGAGATGCAGAGCATGGTTCTGGTAAGAGGCTGTGGAGTAGCCACAGGGAGCTCAGGATTAGCCTTTCATGCCTGAAAGGGAATAAACAAAAATTAGCACCATTATTAAATAGTCGATGGATGAATAAACCAGAGTCATCCTGTGAAATCCAGGATCTCAAGGTACTGCAGAGCTTACTCAAAGCTTTTGGTCCTTAGCTGCTTGCCAGTATTACACTGTATATAAGACTAAGTACAAAAGAACCCAGTGATTTTGAGCTAAGTACTTCGTTTTGCACCACTCAAATTTGAGTCTGGGCTTTTCCCACAAAGATGGTTTGGGAATCTAGAACCCAAACAGCTAATAGTATCAGCCCTATGATGTTATTTGGTTCAAACTTTAGTGTTGTCCTGCCTCTGATAGCCCAGCACATCTTTGGAGAAGCCTGTCCATCAGCAGACTTGGTAAGTCTGGCATTAGTATGATGGACACAGGCTTTCACCATTTCTTCTGCACACTGATGTTACAGTATATTTTAATTCTTATGTGAGTGCTGGGAACACTGATTAGGAACAGCAAGCTTGTTTCACATTGGTGAGCTTGATCCTTTCAACACCCCGTGTCTTATCTTCCCCATAGTGTTCCTTTAGCATTTGTGGGCTTGATGTGCCAATGCAGCTGAATTTCCAAACCCAGGACTCTGCTGTTGTTTGGAAAACTGTGCTTGTTTGTTATCCTCAGGCCAGACTTCTCATGTTGAATGGCTTCTCTTGTGTTCAAGGTTTGGTTGCCTGCAGTGAAGGCTAAAGGACTGGAGATCTCAGGCACGTTCAGTCACAGGCAGGGACACATCTACATGGAGATGAACTTCACCAATAAGGCTTTGCAGCACATGACCGACTTTGCCATTCAGTTCAATAAGAACAGGTAAGAAATCAATTCACTTTGTCCACTGTGTTACAAAGATTGTGTGCTCCTGTGAAAGGAATCTGTCTACACTGCTAGAGGTAGGGAGGATTTTCGTGTATAAAAGTAATGCAGTGATGGAAATATCTGGATGATGCAGCCTGAACTCTCCATCACACCGCAGTTGTGTGAAAGGGCTGAAAATACAGACTGATAAATCTGAGGAAACGGGCAGCAGACGGTCCCGTTATTCTCCTAGCTCTGAAACAGCATCTGCTCCATTTAATCTCTGTGGAGTTCTAAAGCAGCCTCATGAGTTGTTAGGCAGGTTAGTGGTTTTATAGCCAGTAAGTGCCCCGAGGAAAGCAAGAGCATAAACAGGCAAGTGTTGGAGCTGCACAAGTATCAATCTGTAATGCCTCTGCCTCCTGACTTAATTGCTGTGCTGCCCCTCAGATTGTCTGGAAGTGCGAGTCTCATTAATAAAGCTATTTGTCAATGAAGAAGTTGCAAGGTAAGAGCCTATGGCATGTTTTTTTTCCCTGTAATTGGCAGCAGAACAATTTTGTCAGAAGAAGCAGCCGCTTGAATGTTTAGAGCATACGGATTGTTCTCAGAAACCCATCTCAGCCAAAAGGCATGACATGGCAGTACAGCCCCGGTGTCTTCCCACAAATACCCTTCCCAGTCAGAGAGCTTATCTTGTGACAGAAATGTTCCCCATATTTCTTAATATCCCTTCACTGGAAAAGTGTTCTCTATACCAAGGATCCGCTGAAATAATCTCTTTAGTATCGCTGTTAGCCTTGCAAATTTGGGATTTCTTGGGACAAATAATATTTACTTACAAAAGATGTTATGCTAAGTAAGTCTTAGTAAGTGTTCTCTCTGGACTGCTATATTTTCTGGAGAGTTTTGCTAAGCTGCTATATGCAAATGTGTCATGAAATTGGCCTGAAAAAAAGCTGTTTTGCTTTGATTTTTCCCTGTACATCCATCTGTATTCTAGCCACACCTACACGATACTTCTCAAGGATGTAAGAAGTTTAAATACAGTACAGTAAACCAGCAGTTTCTCATTTTGCAGCATATCAGCACATGCTCCATGTACAATCTACTACTGTTTACTCTCCTACAAATACTGTTCTCCTGTCACTGCTTTCCACTGTGGCTGGTGCATTGGGAAGAGCTGCAGTGGGCTGGCGCTTTAGGTTTAAATACTGAGGTTTGTGATGGAGAAGTTTCTATTGCTTTTCCCCCTCTCCTGCTGGTGCTAATCGCATTCACTGCAGTCTTGGGATAAAGCATTAAAAAAAATAAAAGAAAGCTAGAGCTGTAGTATCACAGCCACTTAGTAGCAAAAAGCAACTTTGTTTTCCCTCTGAGTCTTAGGGAAAACACTAGGGCTTATGTCCCCCGAGGTGAAATGGCTGCAGAAGGTAAGTCACATTGCTAGGCCCTTGCTGAGAATATTCCTATTTCAGCTCCCTAGAGCTGAAAACTAAGGACAACAAAGAGTGGGGCGTCTGTTGGTTTCTGAAAGAGTGACATACCCAATACACATGCAGCTGGCTCTGTGCAGAGACAGTATCAGGTTTTTAGTGCATAAAACAAAAAATAGACACCTATACATCTTTGTTCCTGTAAATACTCTATCACCTCTGGGCTAATGTGGATTCTGCTAAAGAGAGATGGGGTCACAAGTGGACACCAACACTGTCTTATGCATCTGCCCTTCCATCTGCTTTCGAAAAGAAGCCAGTACATAGTACAGAAGTGTGGTATTAAATGTTAGCTGCTTTTTCCTTTCACCACGCTAAGCAGAGGTGCCTGTGGAATTAAACACTTCTTGGACTGAACGGGCAACTAAACATTCGCTTTGCTACGGTGGTGTATGTCCCCAGCTGAAGGAGTCTCAAACCAAGCAATAGAGCCAGACGCTGCCATTCGGGACTAGACAGCTGGCTGCGTTGATTCATTTGTTCTATAGTGCTCTGTTGGAAACCATGTACTCCTCCTTGGCGATGTGTTTGTTCTGAGTTGGCTCCAGTTCTTTCTTTCATGGCTCCCAATGATAAAACAGCCACGCAGTGTGTGATATACTCTACTTCTAGTGCTCTGCAGCTCTGTAAGAGGCAGCCCACAGGCTTGAGTCGAGTCCAGGTACCGCTCCTTGCTGGGCAGGCTGCTGCTCAGCACGTAGAGCAGTGCTGTGCAGGGTGTGGAAGTGTTCCCAGATGCTGGTCCCCTGGGCAGGATGGTGCTTGTTGTCAAGGAGACTGACCTGATTGAGTTTCCTGTGCCTTGTCCTGCTTTGAGTGTCTGCTGTGGTGCACATCGAGAGCTGTGTTCCTCCCCGGAGTAACAGCAGGGGCAGCTCAGGGGTAACGGGAACATGAGCCGGCTTGTGCTTGGTGAAAGGGGAATAGGTGTTGGGCAATGCCGTGCTGCTGTCATCACCTCTGGTTTTTCTCTTGCCCAGCTTCGGGGTCATCCCGAGCACCCCTTTGGCCATTCACACGCCTCTGATGCCAAACCAAAGTATTGATGTCTCCCTGCCTCTCAACACCCTGGGACCAGTCATGAAAATGGAGCCTCTGAACAACCTCCAGGTAAGGATTGACTTGTTCTGGGTGGCGGGAGATCAGCAGCTGCTCAGCCCAGTTTGGCTCAATGCAATATGATGAGACTCTAGTAACGAAATACCATGTGTATGGGGTAAACCAGCAGACCTCCTGGATGTGGGCCATGAGTCCAGCCAAAACAACTTCCTATTCCTTTTTCTAGTCTCTTCCAGTGAAGCCTGAAGCAAGCACTTCTGGAATTTTGTGAGTTTGCCTTTTCAAACACCTCAAACCCGCTGTTTGCATCTCTGTAGATTAAGATCTTTGTCTGCTCCAGTAGCACTTTTCTGTAAGCCGGGCATGAGGTTTGGTTGGGCTCATGAACTGGAGCTGGTCTGAACAGAGAAAGCGCACACTTGTGGTGGAGCAGGCAGCGAGAGCCATCAGCAAGATTAAGGCAGTTAAAGGAATTTCAGGAAAGACGGCAACTGCTGAGTGATTAGTATTTCTCTAGTGCTCTTAACTTCCAGGGTGCTTTACAAAGGCATTGGCACATCCCTGCCCCAGATAGCTTAATCCAGTGCAAACAAGATGTGTTCTGGGAAAGGCAGCGGAGAAGTGACATGAGCAGATGATATTTTGTTAATGAGGCTGTTGGTGCGTATTGGGGACAACATTCCCTAGAAGAAGCTTTTTATCAAATTGGGCTGCCAAGCTGATAAAGGCAGGACAGATCCAGGGAGGTGTCTACCTCTGGTTTGGACCGGAGACCGCCTCCTTCAGTCCTGGCATGCCTCAGGACATTGCTCTTGAAGTTCTCACCAGGCAGGGAGTCCTCCCTGGAAAGAAGCTTTTCCCCACTGCTGCCGTGTGCCTCCTGCCTCTGCTCTGTGGAGTATCCCGAAAATGTGTTTACTTTGCACTGTGGCACATCTCACTAGCCTCACGTCTCCAGGAGATGGAGCTGGGTTGGGTTCCTATAGTGTAGCCGCCCATAGAGGGGATTATTTTGAAGCAGCTCATTCTCTTTTTAGATGAAGAGAATGCAATGGAAGTTACTATTTATTCTGCCTGAGCAACTGTTTTTTTTCCTTTCTTTTGACTTCCATTCTGGGGCTTATGACTTATTGATGAGTCTTTGGGCAAACAGCTCGAAATAGCTTCTCTGGCACTCAAACGAGCAGTCCTACACTCCGGCTCCGAGCTCAGTCATGCGATGCGGGAGCGTGCGGACAGTGAATGAATTGCATGTGCTTGTCTTCCACAGAGGGCCCTTCCAGCTTGTGGAAAAGCTGGATTCCCTCTGCGTCCAGGTCGTGGGGATGAGGTTGCATCGCTGCATGTGGGTCAGCTGTGGTAAAATCTGCCTGCTGCTCTGAAGGAAATTTGGAAGTGTCTAGGAGGTGACAGCACTGATCTGCCTCTGTAACACCAGGGACCCTCTCAAGGCATTCTCAAGTTGCTGCTTCCTTTGATCAGGAGGGAAGTGAAGTATTTGGGTTATTAAATCTCTAAAGGAATCGGAAAAACAGTTTTGTTTCTTGTAGCATCTTCTGCTAGAACAAAGCAAAGAGAAAACAAGCGAGGAAACCTCCAGCTACCTTCTATTGAGACAGCGAAGCATTCATTAGTGCCAGACTTAGTTGCTAATTTGCTAGCTCTCTCATTGCCATCGAAGTTGGCTGCCCTTTTACAATTGGGGAAGCTGCCATATGGAGTAATAGTATATTTCTCTGCAAAGAGTTGAATCATGATAGCAGATGCCAAGTTAAAAAGAGCACTCCCCTTACTTTTTTGACAGCAGTGGGTTTGATGGAGATCTGTCATTGCCCTGACAGCCAAGGCTCTGGTTTTGTTTTGTGAGATCATGTAGAAATCATCTGTCTTGAAACAGTCAGAAATGGTTTTGGTGACCTACTTAGGGAACAATTTATAGCATAATATAGGAGTAGAGAATACAAATGTTCCTGTATTCATTGAAGAACCAAAACACTCATCAAGTTGAATTTGCTTAATGTGGTTTTTCTGAGCTGGAGAACATGGAAATAGATGCAGGGCTGGTTTGAACCTGAGGACGTTATGTTCGTCTCCTGTTCTGAATGTTGGGGGGTTTTGTGTGGGGTTTGTTTTTTTTTTCTTAAGTAACAAGAAAAATACGTCCTGAAGTAACCAAACTGATAGCTTTCAATTTTTTGTCATGTTAATTAGAAACTTCGAAGACTAGTTGTGCCTTCCTTAGGCAACCATTTCAGAAGTAATGAATTCAGGTCTTGTTCAGGTTGTTTTTATTACCGTTCCTAATCTTTCACCCAATACAGCTGGCTTAACCTTAGCATTTGTAATCATGGAAAGAAACTAAAATATTTGAGAAGTTAACAGAAAAACCATTTTTGCAAGAAGATGAGGAAGACAGTTATTTTACCCAAGTAAGCCTCTGAAAATGTTTCAATGGTTCCCAACTGAAGTGTCTCCTGTTTGCCAGTCTCCTTGCATCTGTGGTAATAAATAGCAGGCTTCCCCCTCCCATCCCAAAGCTGTGATGATGATTTTCTTGACCTGTTGACTCAGATTCAGATGCCAGTCAAGCAGTGATTTATTGAAAGGATAAAGCCAAAGATAGACTGGACACAGCACTGAACAGACTCCAGGCTGATGACATGTAGGCTGTTACGGTTGTACCTGGTAGAAGAGATGGGGTGGATGGGGTATCCACATGTGAGACCTTGAGCTCTCAAAAAGGAAAATAAATTCTGAAATAGGGATTTGCGTTGGTGAGGAATCTTCTTTCCAGATACTTCTTCAAGTCAAATTTGGAATAAGAAAATGCCTGGGATGAGAGCCTTTCTATTCTAAAGAGAACCACTGTTCCTATTAAATGGCCTTTCAAGGGCTGCGAAAGGCTTTGAAATCAGAATACTCTTTTTTTTTTTTTCCTTTTGTGTGTATGAGAATTGCTCCCCTAACCCTGGAAACGCATTCTCTTGGGATCCACGTTCGGAATTGGTGATCAGTGTGTTGCATTCCCCAGCGTTACCTCCTGTCAACTGCCAGGGCTGTTTGTTACAGCCACTGAGCATGCAACTGGAAGAAGCATAGTTTCAGTTTCCCAAATGTAAAATGATCTGGCTGGTATTGAAAGGGAAGGATCTGCCAGCTGCTTTTCTTCCTGAAAAGTGACACTTGGAAATGCAGACCTCTCCCTTGCTGCTAAGCAATGTGAGGTGCAGAGGTGTGTTTTGGTTTATTTTTTTTTTCTCTTCCAGTGGGTTTGACAAAACATTTCTCTAAAGGCAGATGAAGGTGGAGCTTCCTCATTGAAAAAAGATCGGTCTTGTAAATGCACCAGATCATATTTATCATTCCACGTTCAGTTCTGCTGTAACTCACCACCTCTGCTCCTCCACTCTTCAGTGTCTCGCTTGCAATGCAGAACCGCTGGAGCTCTCATTCATCAGAAGTGTTAATGCCTTTCGGGTCACAAATGCAGAGCTCTCGGTACTTGGAAACAGATTTCACACATTCAACTCAAGGCTGAGAATCAGGGTGAGCAGCACGTCCAGCCAGCAGATGTTCTCCCTGCAGAGCCTGCTTGATAAGTGGCACAATATCTGCTTGCGTGTGAGCTGTGTCAGAATTACTGGACCAACCACCACAGAACAACCTTGGGTAGCCAGATGTGGAAGGTGCTTTCTTGGGTTTGTTGCCTTGGTTGTTTTTTAACAGCCTCTAGTAGTGAGGGTCTTATTCTGGCAAAGAAGAGAACCCTCCTGGGCGCTCCCTGAATTAAGGACTCAGATCACAGCCTGGCGTCTGCGGCCAGTTCCTAGCTCAGCTGCAGAAAGCTGTTGGCTTGACTGTTAAGGGCAGGTCTGCCACATGGTGCAGCACATTTGATAAAATGTACATTTTGAACTTCAAGTCCAGCCGGGCACACAGGAGAGCGCAACCCTCCCCGTAACTCGCTGTTCCCTGACCGCTGACGCACGCGGAGCTGACGGCCGCAGCCAGGACACGGCACCCAGCCCGGCTGGCTGGGCTCAGCGCCGCTGCCCGGGCTCCGCACTTGTGCCTGTGGGTAGAGCATCTGCCTGGCAGCGGCGCTCGAGCATCCGTAGGAACCCAAGAACCCTACCTGTCAGACAAAATGAAGGGAGGTAGCTAACGCTCCCCGGGGGCATCTGACAGCCAGAGCGGCAGACTGTCACAGAATAAACCACGACCTTGTGCTGGCAGAGGGAAAAAAGACTCTGCAGAGGAGAGTTCTTCTCGCCTTAACAGTTTGGCTGTTACCAGACTCTAAAGCAAAACCCAACTTGAAGTAAATCCTTAATTTAGTGTAAGTGCTAATGGGATTCCGAGTGGGTATGTTGTGTGCTTGCTGCTGATGGAAAGCATCTGTGTTGCTTTCAGACTTGACTTTGAAAGTCGGTTCTTATGCTCAAGTCTGGGATTTAAGGCATCAGAAACCTACACTGTTGAAGAAAATAACTTAGCTTTGTTCTGATGAGGTACCTCTTCCCCAAAATACCCCGTGTTGGCTGTCAGAGGGTTGCATTGTAAGGAAGGACATCAGAAGGGTGCTCATGCTGCAAGGTGAGCCGGTATGGTCCAGGGATCATTTCTAGAGATGCTGCTTCCTCCAGTCAGATTGTGAACAAGACATAAGTGATTGGGAAAGCTGTGCCAATTTTTAGCAGTCTCACACCTTTTCAGCAGTGAAGCACCAAATGAAAATCTGTCACCTTTTGACTTTTATCCCTTGGAAATTTTGTACTCTGCTTGACTAAATTCACAAGGTAGTAATACTGGTTTTTGCTCCTTTCAAAACAATCACAGATGGAAAGTCATTTTTATTTAAAGTGCTTCTGTTTCCATTCTCAAATGTCTGAAGCTGAAGGTCTTGTTAAAGATTTAATAGTTCGTGTCCAGGTTGGCAAGTTAAAGCTGCAAAGCCACAGGCAACGTTAGTCTGTACTAGAGGATTTACTGGATGCAAATGGAGGTTCCTTTCAAGCATGTCAAACCCAGAGAGACTTCTCAACCACTGGTATCGTCTTAGATGTCGTTGACTGTCTCAGGTCTGTGTTCCCACCTAGGGAGCACGGGATTTTTTTGGCAAGTGGCTGTTGTTAGCTACTCAGTTTCTCACAGGCACCGCTGTGGAGCTGCTTTCTGCCTGCAGTTGCTTTTGTAGCCTGTCAGATGGCATTGGACGCTCCTGATGTGGCAGCGCAAAGGTTGAAGCATGACCTTGGAAATCAACTGGCAGGGCCTCTTAGCCCCTTCTTGGGGCAGGTTTCCCCATCCAGGTATCTGCAGGTGCCCTTTCATGGACCAGATGTTGGGGACCACGGTGCTAACAGATCATACCTGGCTGTTTCACGGGGAATATGTGGTGTTGAATGATAGAAGCAAGTCTTGAAAAGCTTACCAGTCTTGTCCCAGTACAATAGGTTTAAGGAGACTGTAGCTTTTTCCTTTCCTGTTTGCAGAAGTTATCTGTGACAGCTGGTTTCTGCATCATTACAGATACTTGCGAGGTGGCACGTGATGCGTTACCGAACCCAATGATGCGGTTTGGGAGGAAGACTGGCGTGTGGTTCGCTTTTATTTGCTGGGAAGAAATTGCACTTCAGAGCATCTTAATTGAGTAACTCTCCAGAGTATAGCCAAAGCAGCTTACTCAGTATGTTTCTGCAGAGTTGAGAAGCAGGTCAGCAGATACCTTTTTATAGCATTCTTATAACTGCAGGGACGGGGTTAGCATATTAATTTGGAGTGTGCCTCTAGAACTGTGACTGGCGAGAAGACTCTGCTTTCCCAGCCCCTCTTGTAAGAAACTGCTGTTGTATGGCAACAACAATTAGCTACAGAGGCGAAGTAATCTCTGTTGTTCCAAGGCAAGGCAATTAATCATTAAATCAGAGTTGGAAAAGATCTTGGATCACGCAGTGTAGTCCCTGCTATGCTTTGTTGTTTTGCTACAGTTCCTCTCATTGAGAGCATTGTCAAGGCTGATTCTAAATACTCCAGCCACTGGAGCTTCTCTCTTCCTCAGGAGAATTTTGTGCTGCTTAATAATTCTCACTATCAAGTTTTTCCAGACGTTTAGCCTAAATTTCTCCTCTTCTGGCTCATCTCCATGCCTCACATCCAGGCGTAGCATCCAGAATGGCCACACTGCTGTCCCTTCCCCAGCTCTCCTCTCGCAGATTCAAAGGTGCATTTCTGGCTTCTCACCCGGTCCGTTCAGTTACATTTTGCAGAGGTGAATCGCTTAAGTCCATCCACCAACCTGCTTTTTCCCCTCTGGCTTTACTGCCTCTAGCTCGAGCACTGGACACTCCAACTCCCGAATGTGACGCCAGCAGTCAAAGCATGTGACAGCTCCCTATTACAGAGAACCGTTTCTATTTTTTTCTAGGTTACACCATCATTTACGTGGTTTTAGTGGGCTTTAAACTAATCCCTTCTTCAGCTGGTTTGCACTGTGGGAATTAAATATAAACTTCTGCCTTTGGTGATGGCTGACAGTAGAAGCCCCACAAGGCTTCACATCTAGCTTTCTGCTGTTCTTTGCAGTTCTGGGATCTCCCCAATTGCTAGAAGAGTTCATTCAGGAGCTTGATCCCCTACCACTTGTCCTCTGGCTTGCAGGCATGTCTAATCAGCTGACTTGTGTTTGAATTCTCTGGTTTATTCCCTTCCCTTGTCTATCTGCAGCTGTTTTTACCGACATTTGGGGGTTTCCTAAACCTGCCACTGTGGGACAATAGTTTTTCTCAGCAGAACACTAATGTATGTAATTATTAATGTGAATGGAGTTTGTCTTGGCATAAATCTTTGTAGCAGCGAATTTATTTCTTTGGCTCAGCATTTAGCTTGGTCTGGTTAGTGTTTCAGCTGGGTGACAAACTGGAGAACTCCTCCTGGGGTTTTTCAGAGGAAGCAGGAGCTCAGACAGCTCCTGAAATTCAGGGCTCCCCACACGACCTCAATCCTAAGGATGAGTTTCCTTCGTTGCAAGCGACAGCAGGTGTGTGCTGAACTGTGCTCCCATGACAGACTATCGATATGCAGGATGATGTGAGGGGAGTGTGAGGGGCATGGAAATAAAGCCCAGAGCCACCTTTTTTCCGTGCTTTATTATGACAGTGTGCTTTCTCAGACCTCCACTTTGCTCCTGCTGTACCATCAGCTCTCTCAGCCTGGGGAAAACTGCAAGTGAGGATGCTGTCTGTGTTAGCAGAGATTAGTCGGTGGTGTGGCAAGCACGTGTGATAAAAGGCAATCCAGTGGGTCTCCCTGGCTGGTGGAGTTTAATGACACTGAGAATTAAGTCTTCTGTCAAGTGATCTCCTTTTACCTACCCTGATGGCTCTGTAACAGGGCTTTCTTCTTCCAGGAGTCAACACCCAGCACGTGGGATGGATGGATGGATAGATAGATATGACAAAAGTAAAGGCAGAAGACTTGGGAGATGCTGCAAGAAAGGTGCAGGCAGTGGACCAGCTTCGGGCTTTCTAGAAAGTGTCCAGGCTGAGATAGGACCAATCAAGGAGTCTGCGTGTTCAGACATGACCGAGAGCTTGGGGTGAAAATTAAGAATATACAGGGGTTTGGAGCTGGGGAATTACAAGAGCAAGATGGCAAAGAGGGATGATAAAGCAGCTCATGTGCAATATGACAGACGTGCTCGTAGCTGTGTGCAGCCAGGGGAGGTGAATATACATCAGAGGTGGAAGAAGTGAGAGAATGGAGAGGCTGAACGAGAGCAGAAAAGAGCAAGGATGTGACCCTATCAGTGCAGCTGGCTCTCAAGCAGCATGCTGAAATGCTCGTAGGAGAAGATTGTGCAGCTTTTAGTGAAAATGGAGTGAGCACAGAGGGGTGGGAATGATCTGTGTCTGAAACTACCTAGAAGCATTAGTCTCACATTCAGAGCTGGCCTCTGCTCGGAGAAAGCACTCTGGGGTACATGGGCAGGCGATGAGACCGTGCAAAATCTTGGGATCCCTTTGGACTTCCAGCTGATAGAGAAAATTTAACCCCCTTGTTTCTTCTGTTGTAACAGGTGGCTGTGAAAAACAACATTGATGTCTTTTACTTCAGCTGCCTGATTCCTCTCAACGTACTTTTCGTAGAGGATGGAAAAATGGGTGAGTGCTTTTAGGTCTGTGGTCAGCCTCCTTCAGCCAGGCTGTGCTAGCAGCACCCAGCTGGGTGCAGTTGTCCATGGCTGAGATTCACCTGGTCTTGACCTTCACCTTCATACCAGTTCATCTCAGCAGCCTGAATCAGTCTGTAGGGGTTTGGTAGCTTGTCCCAGTTGTCCTGCAGCTCCAATAGTTGTCAGAACCCAAGTTCTCTGCTCTGATTCTCTCTACCAAACAAGAGGTGGATCTGTTTTCTTTGAGGCTGATTTTTGAGGGGTGTTTTTTGGGTTTTTTTAAGGTTTGATTCACTCAATTGGGTGTAGGATTTGCCTCCATACCACTTTCACTGTAGTTCATGTGTTCTTGGTCACCTTTATTAAATTGTCGTTTCAACTGGCTGGAAGGTAACTTGAAAAGCATCTTTCACTATAACATAATCCTAAATGTGTGAGTCTCCTTCTTTCTTGTCAAATCCTGCCTGTTCTTGGTTTGTAAACAGCTCATTTGGTAAAGACTCTCTCTGGTTTGGGGACTCCAAAATCCATGAAAGCTTTGCTGCTTTTACAGGGAGACTGAGATTGTTATAGGAGCAAATCCTGGATCTGACCGCAGCAGGGCATAATGTGACCAGAAGATCTTTTGTGTCTCTACCTTGTATCATTCCGCTGTCAATTAATTAATACCCTGGTCCTGTGAGGATCTGGGATTACTGATTGTCTTTCTTGTTTCTAGAGCGCCAGGTCTTCCTTGCAACCTGGAAAGATATTCCAAACGAAAATGAGCTTCAGTTCCAGATTAAAGACTGTCACCTGAATGCCGGTGAGTAGCTTAATTCCACCACACTGAGAGCACTTTTGATGTACGGTCACTACACGTCACCTTATTAATAGCGTTGTGTATGGCTAACAGGTAGGTGGGTGTTGCACTTATGAACAGAACAGCATTGGATTCTAGGGGTTGTTTCAGTAAAACTTTAGCTGGGTCCCCATAAAATCACATCTAAAATCCCAGATCCTAAATTTGACCCGTTTCTTCCTTTCATTCTGGACCTTGTATTCGTGTTTTCTCTTTTATACTTTGCTTCTTTGCAAAGCTGCTCTTTTGAGTAGAGATGAATGCAATGTGGGGGCTGTTCAGAAATCCTGTCTTTCTACTGTGTGTTTCAGGCAAGGTGTTCCAGCCTAAATTTTAACCTGCTTCATAATACTGGGCCAGTATTTCTTTCTGTTGTGAAAGTACCCTACATACCACTATAAAATGTTTGGACAGCTGCGAAGGACAGACCATGTGGGAAGAGATTTGGTCTGCTGTTTTTAGCCGCTGTATTGATGCATTTTTGACCGTACTTCATCCCGTTCAGCTCTGTTTAGTCATCTAGTTGCCTCTGTGATCATCCTACTTGTACATATGACCTTACTACTGCTGAAGGATGAGGGAGTGTTAAAAAAAAAGAAGTGGAATGGGGCCAGCGTAGCAGCTTTGCTCCCGTTCAGGAGGTTCTGGACAGGAGCCAAGTGATTCTGCCGAAAGCTGCTATGTTTCACAGGCTAAAAAAGTGTCCCTATCGATTACAAACCCTGTAACCTTTTTATTCTTTCATGTCTGCTATTACACAATGAACACCCTCTTGCTTCAGTTGCAGACAGAAACCATGGGTCTCTTTGTGCTCGTAATTATTACTATTTTGGAATATAAAAGCTGGAGCACGCAAGAGGGGGGGAAAAAATAGCAGCTGTTGGACCTTATGACTTGATTTCACTGTGGGGTTTCAAACAAGAACAACCTCTGCGCCTCCCCCAGCCCTCCCTCTGCTCCCGATGGCACTTGGCATCGCCTCTCCCCTGCACTGCAGTGCTGCTGACGCCTTCTGTCCCGGCCGTGCCCGAGCCGTGCCGTCCACAGCTCTTTGCATCTCAAATCAGAAGCGTTGGTAACTTCTTGTGGTCGGCGGTGGGACGTGGTGGTGCTGGTTAGCAGAGGATGGAGTTGGGAGGGAAAGCGGGGCTGTGCGTGTCTGGGAAGGTGAGTGCTGGTGATCCCACAGCCTGGTCGTTACCTCCTTCTCCCTTTGGAAGAAAGAGTTAGAAAATGTAGAGTGAGAGGTAATGCTCCCCATTCAGGGAGGGTTTGCCAGCTCAAGAGCAGCGTGCTTGCCCAGCCGTGCCTGAATCGGTGATGCTCAGTGGAGAACGTGTTTCTAGCTCGCAGGGAGAGCACAGGAGTGCTGGGCGGTTTCTCTGCAGGGGTATCCGCAGCCAGGGCTCAGGTGGAAAGGCTTCTCTCGGTGCTTCAGCCAGAGCCCTGGGCGCCGTGCCTCTCCCGTCACCTCCCGTCACTCGGGACGCTGCGGGGTGTGCAGGGCCTGCCAGCCTCTTTGGCTTGTGTACGGGAGAAAGTGGGTCATGTCTCGTAAACAGATTTCAAACACTTCCATCCGCTGAAGCTTCTGGTTTTGTATTTCTGCTGCCGACGCCTCCTCCTTCTTGTGACCATACCAGCCCTTTCCTTCCGTGACCACCTGGGCTTTGGCAAGGACCAGGCCAATAGCTCGAGGAGGGAAAACTAGGGAAATCTTGTGTGTTTGTCTTAGTCCCTTGGATTTTAACTACCAATGCAACCCTGACTCAGTCTGCTGCTCACCTGGATTTTATCGAAGCAGTAACCTCTTCTGGTACAGACCATCCTAAGAGCATCAGGCCTGTCTGTACAAGGATCAGCCGAGCCCAAAGCCCTGCAGAGGGCTGGCCTTCCAGCATCCCCAGGGATGGAGACTTCTCACAGCCTGGCAAGCGACTGGTGGCACACAGCAGGGCAGAGGCAAAACAAACTGGGTGGGCTCTGACAGCCGAATCCATCTTGCTATGAGTTTGTACCAGAGTAAGAGTGTGTGTGTGTCTACATGCTGCAGTAGGGCAATAACCTTTCAAGATTCAGTCTTGATCATTTAAATGCAGTGAAAATAGCCTTTAAGGCACCTCCTTTCTTTCAAGAATAGCAGCTCTGCATTGGGTATAAAATCTTTAGGAACTTGATCTTTGTGGAGGAAAGGCTGGTTCATGTTCAAAAGACTCTCTTGTAGGAGATGCCTAAGCAGAATAAAGCTCTCAACCTGGGCTGTCGGCAGTTCTGTTGTTCACCGATGAAATACCACCACGTGCAGCTCTCATATCGCTGCGTAAAATAAGGTACGCAACGGCTGCCGTGGCAGAGCTGCACGGAACGAAGTCTGCATATTTCGGTGGTTCCTAACTAAAATTCAGGAGGTGCTGGGTTTTCACAACCCTTTGGCAGAGACGGAAAGCGCCGCCGGCTCCGCAGAGGTGTGCAGCCGCCGTGTGAATCGTTATCCCTCCTCTCGCATCCGCTCGGATCAGTAATTCACACCGAGCGTGAGCCCACCCACTTGGTGGCAAGCTGCCTTTCAGGCTCGGGGACGCACCGCGCCATTCATGCTTCGGTCTCTCTGAGTCCAGCCCAGCCATGTGAATTTAGCTGTGAGCTAAAAATACCTCTGCTCCCGGCTGCTGTGCCCTGATCGCAGCACCAACAGGCACTCAAATCGAGCTGCACGGCTACGGGAGGCGTTGGGGAGATGGGGCAGAGCGTGCTGATCAGGAGCGTGGTCCCCGCACCCTCGGTGCCTGGCTTTTCTGCTCCTCGCCGCAAAGAGCCTTTGCTTTCCTGAGCGCTCAGATCCGCGCTGTTTCTGCGCAGCGTGAGAAGCGGGGCTGAAGTTACGTGCAGACGCGCAGGAAGCCTCACCGAGCAGCTAAACGGGGGGCGCTGGTTTTCTTCAGGGGAGAAACTGAAATTTTAAATTTTTTTTCTTTAAACCAAAGTGAAATGGGCTTGGAAAAGAAGGATTTTTAGGGGGCTGGGGTTTTATCTGTCAAGAAAGCAGCTTGTGCATTTCTTGTACATCCAGAGCTGGCTGTCACTGCACAACAGTCACCTTACAGCACCTCCTGTGTAAACTACAGGCTTTTCACTAGGTTATTTCTTTTATTTCTTCAAATACAAAGGAGATAAACCCAGTCCATCAGTGGAGACGCTTCTGTGTGAGTCTCCCAGGCCTTTGTAGGCAAAAGACCCATCCTGTGCCCATGAGGCAAGCCAAATAGGATTGACTCAAGCTTCAATGGTTTGCAATAGGGATGGCAGAAAAAGCTCCCATCCCTGGCAGTTCACCCCATAATGGGGCACAGAACAGCCAGAAAAATCTTGGCTGCTGTGGGAAGCCCAGAGCACCCCAAACCGAAGCCGGGGAGAAGGTGCCAGGCTGCGAGGTGAGGAGCAGATACCATCACGGTCAGAGCTTGCCGCTCGGGTCCCTGCCCGCAGCAGCTTTGTTTCCAAAAAGAAAAGCAAATCCTGGACCCTGGAAGGTATTCCCACAGTTCCCAGTGACTCAGAGATGAGCACTTAATTCTGGACGAGGGATTTGGGGCTCAGGTTCCCAGTGGTGAGCGCTGGTGCTGGCCTGAGGCCGCTCTATAGGGCTGGAGCGAGTATTGTATTGCGGGGCCGAGGTGTACTCGGGATGCACTGCACGTCTTGAATTAATTAGAGCTCTGTTTCACGCATCTGCCTCTTAGGAAGAGATTGTGATAGTGCCATGGAGAAAACCATATTCAGAAATACAACTTGTAATGAAAACACGAGGTCATGGTTGTACCCCAGTATTCTCATCTCTTATGAAGCCAGCACTAACCTAATTGGTTTTGGGTTTTTTTACATGAAAATATAAGAATCTAGTGCATGAAAATAGGTTCGTAGGCTGTTATAGCTCAAATAATCTGGGTGCTATTGGTGCAGCTGTACCAACCGCGGTTTCCCCTGCAACTGAACATGCACTGAGGGTAAGTTTGCCTTCTTTACGCTGCTTTTTCGACATGCTAAGTTTGATTACATTTTGAAGGACCACTACCTTAAACTAAGATATGCAAATCAGATTAGCTCAATGATTTTTTTAAAATTCTGCTTACCCAAACCCACAGAGTGAAAGAGGACAAGCTGACTTGCACATGGAGATTGAATGCCATTAAGCAGGAGGCAATTAGTTGCTGTGCTTCTCAGCAGTTCTAGGCACTTTGGGTTTCCTTGCTTGTTGCTGGTCCATGATTTGGTGTGAAATGACAGCTTTAGTGTTTGGAGTTGAATATGGCTTTATTGGTATGCAGCGGTCACTTTGTTTTTTCCTCCCTGAAGTAATTTGCTAATGCTAGAACAAAAAGAAATTGGATTTTCTTACTGGAACAACCAGAGACAAAATCATATACAAGCTTCCCTGTTTAGGTTGTTGGTTTGGTTTTTTCCCCTATGTGTGCAAATCCAGTATCCTGATCATTTAATAATTAATAATTATTAATAATTTAATAAGTTATGGAACCTGTGTATATTACATGTCTTGGAAATGAATGTACTGTCATAATATTGACCAAAATGTCCCCAGACAGGACTGGATCAGAGTTTGCAGATGCATTTAGTATTTGAATTCAGTTCTTGGCTGGATGCTCAGAACCATTCAGGTCTTACCAGAAATGACGTGGGGATGTTTTCAGCTACCACTGCACAGAAGATTGGGATTAAATTTTACTTCCTGATATTTAATGCTTGTTGCAAAATGACACAAAGGTCCGAGTTCGAAAAGGAAATGTTGTCAGTGTTGATTCCGCGTTCTGCGTGTCCTTTGTGAAAACTCTTGTTGTTACCAATTGGTCATCTTGGCTATTTGAGTTTGGAAGTGAAATTCTGAAGCTGTATGGCTAGAAGGTTTAAGCATGTCCTTTGCTTACTTAGAAGGAAAGTGCTGTTGAAACGAACTGGAATTAGTGCAAGGGAGGAGACCTTGCTCAGCTGTTCTACCCCGTGTGCCGGTCTTTCCATGTGTGCTGTTTAGTTCTTGGACTGAGGTAGGGTAAAGAATTCTGGTTAAAAAAAAAATAAAAAAGGAAAAGGAAACAAACAAAAAACCCTGAAAGACGGGCTGATGTCAGAGGCTTCCCTGGCGCTGGTGATGGGGACATCTTTTTGTGTCCTTACAGCGTGCTTCAAAAGGTGGGAAACCAGCAGCTGTGTCAGGGCTGGGCTCGGCTCTCTGCTCCCAGCACGTATCTGCCTTTTTGGTTTGGTGGTTGTTTTTTGTTTGAAAAGGCTGCGCTGTCACATGGCATTAGCGGTCCTGCCTTCAGCCAGGCACAGCCTGGCACTGTTGCTTAGCAACTCTGCCCCATCTCCAAAATCTAAAATCCTGACAGTCGGGAGCACAGGAGGGATGGATGGGAGCAGCTACCTGCAGGGAGAGGGGGTGAGTTCCCCCAATCTGTGCTGAGAGAGGGGGCAGGAGGAGCTGGGTGAGCTGAGTGTCAGCTCTCCAGCCTGTTCATGGTCACTCCAGGTGTCTGGCTGAGACAGGGAATGTTGTGTAGGGTTTCTTGCACTTTTCAGGGGGCAACTGGGGTCAGACAAGGGAGTGGAAGACAGGCATTTCTAGGAGTTTGCCCTGCCTCAGTTTCCCTCCCTACGAGCACTGGAAATCTGCCCCTCAGCAGAGGCAGCAGCTGTTTAAATTGCAAGAGATGCCGTCACATGGTTGAAAGCTTTGGCGTAAGAGCAGCTGCTCTGCGGCCCCATCTCACCCACTGTGCCCCCAAAGCAGCAGCTCCCCGGGGGCAGGAGCGCTCCCCTCCTTGCCCTCACTCCCCACGATGGGGTAGAAGCCCCATAGCTGCCAAAATTACAGCTTCCCACTTGCAGCCTCGCTTCCGACCCCACACCCGCGCTCCCCGGGGAATGCCTTTGCTCTGACAGCATCCCCCGGCATAGGGGAGGACTGTTCCTGGCAGGAGAAAACACTTCTGGGAATGTCTTGAACCCTTACCAGTATTGCACTTCCAGGACAAATGGCCAGAGGGGCTTCAGACCAGTGAGGTTTAACCTCAGCCTGTTAAAACTGAACAAAAACCATCACATTTTAACACCGAGGTCCCTTGGAAACAGCGCCGTGCTCTCTCAGCTCTTACATTGCGCTCTGTGCTTTTGCAATGCCCCGAAGGATGCTCCTGCTGGTGGGGGAGGTGCAAGGAGGTGGGAGTTTGGGCTTCATCCCTCATGGGGGATGTCCCTGCGAGCAGGGGAGGGCTCTGCACGTCCCTAATCTGGGTGAGTTTGTTGTAGAGAGGAGGAGTAGGGGTGGGAGGAGGAGACAGAGGGAATGAGGGTTTTTAAGCAAAGGATCTCATTAGTTACTTATATCTGCCAGTTTCCATAGTAACTGGGGAAGACAGGAAACCTAAATCCGAGTGCTTCTAGGTAGCTGGATGGCTGAACCCTCCTCGACGTGCATACAGCTGCTCTGAAGCCTGGGGAGCAAAGGGGTTCAGCCCCTCCACGGGTGAAGGGTCCGGGAGCTGCTGGTCTTCAATCCCACCCTGGGGAGAGCCAGCGGGTCCAGGTCTCTGCATCAGCCCATGGGTTTGTGGAGCACTTTCTTTCCTGCTTTTACCATTCCCTGGTGCACGATCAAACTGTCTTGTCCCTTCTCCAATCCCTCCATGCACCGGCACAGACTTGTGTCTCAGATCCGGCACTGGTGCCAGTGGATCTCCGTGTTTGTAGGTGCAGGGATGCATTAGAGCTCCACGGTCGCTTTGTGCTGCTTCTCTGCCGCCGTCCTGCTCTTAGCACTCCTTGAAATGGATCCCACGTTCCCAGTCTCTTGGCTTTCAGTGCAAATTGGTTTAAGGCCACTTCTCTCCCTTATTTTCTGTCAAAAGTGCCCAACCTGCTGGTAATGGCCCAGCATGGACAGGATGTTCCTTCCTGGGCCCAGCAAAGAGCTTCAAGGAGTTCAGATTAGATATTAGGAAAAAATTTCATCACGGAAGGGGTTGTGAAGCATTGGAACAGGCTGCCCAAGGAGGTAGTTGAGTCACCATCCCTGAAGGGGTTTAAAAGATGTATAGATGAGGTTCTTAGGGACATGGTTTGGTGCCATAGTTAAGTTATGGTTGGACTCAAATGATCTTAAGGGTCTCTACCAACCAAAATGACTCTTTGATTCCGTGAGATTCTTCTGCTGGGCACCAGGAATGGGAATTTGTCAGTGATGCTTCTCAGGTGCGGAGTCCCCTTCCCTGTGCCTTCCACCCAAGGTGTGAATGTGCTCCTTTTGCTCTGTGTGCTGTGCTGAGAAACCCCCTGGCATCCAGAGGCTGCTGGTCTGGGTCTTTGTGTTCTGCAGATTTGCTTCTGGTCTTGTTTCTCTGAAGGGTCCCTTAGAAATAACACGTGTCGTGGTTACATCCGTACGGGTCTGCAGTCGAAATCACACATCTCCTGCGAGTGCTGAGGTTGGGCCGTCTGTTAAAACTGTATCACAGCCCTGTGATGTCTAGAGACAGATGTCTGTGGGTTTTTACCTTTTCAAGTGATTGCTTTAAGAAAAAAAAAAGGATTTTTACTACCTTGGTTTGGCCAGAAGTATCTGTGCATGAGAGAGGGGGAGCAGGATGGAGCTGCCATGGTTGGGATGAGACCTCAGAACCAGGCACCCGAGTGAGCCTCCTACAGGGATCTTTATTCTTCTGCACCTTCATCTTCTGACTTTTGGCTGCCTCCGGGTTATCCTGCCTGGGGCTTGTTGGGGTTATGGGTAGAGCAGAGGCCTCTTACCCGCTGAGCTGCAGACTCTCGCCTTGATAAAGGCAGCAAATCTGGAGTGACCCAGAGCAGCGAGCAGTAAGTGGAAGATGGGCAAATACTTCACAAGGAATCACAGCCTGGAAGGAAAGAGGTGGGTCCATGGAGGCAAATTAGAATTTTTTCTCCTTGTGTCATCTCTGTTCCTGTCCCCAGGGAAAAATCTGGGACAGCAGTCAGCGTTTCCTTGTGCACTTGCATCCTGGGAATGTTCCTCTGGGCTCTGCTGTCTCTGCAGATGATGAATCTGAATTAACAGCTGTTTTCCCTTCTTCCTTCTCTCTGAAGACACTGTCTCCAGCAAACTGCAGAACAACAATGTCTACACCATCGCCAAGAGGAACGTGGAGGGTCAGGACATGCTCTACCAGTCTCTGAAACTCACCAACGGCATCTGGATCTTGGCCGAGCTTCGCATTCAGCCGGGGAACCCGAACTACACGGTGAGGGGTTGGGCTGCGGAGGACATGTGGTGCGGGCTGGGATCCTTATAACTCTCCTCGCATGCAGAGCCATTTCTCCCTGCTTTGCCTAATTGTGCCTGTTTGGGGGGAAAATCCTGCTAATTTCACTGAGGGGTTAGGAATGCCCACTGAACTGAGGAAAAAAAAAAAGTGAGAAACAACAATTACACTGCTCTGTTACCAGCGAGCTTGGGATAATGCCCGCTCAGCAATGCGCAGTTACTTGCCAAGGTTACCCAGAGATAAAGCCAAGAGACATTAGCAAGAAAGCAGTGCCAGGACGCCTTTCCCCCGCTCATAAACAAGGAGAGATTTATGCCCTGCCGCGTTCCTGCGGCGCAGACCGCCTGTCTGGCTGTCACAGCCGCTCTGGCCTCGTGCTGGCGTCAGCCTGGGGCTGGTGGGAAGGTGCTCTATGTCCCGCATCGTGCGCCCGTACAGCCCTTCTCTTGGACTTTGCTCCCCTTCTGAGGACCTGTGTGTCTGGTGTTAGAGGATTTATCTCCTGGTGGAAACTGTTCCAGGCGTTTAAAGAGAAATCCGTGGTTTGGGGACCCACAGGGTGAAAGGAAGCGTTGGAAGGTGATTTACAGTGTTTGCACAAGGATTGGTGCTGCAAGCCTGGTCTCAGCCTGGCTCTTGCTTTAGAGAGGAGTAGCAGCCAAGCTTGTGTCCGTCAGGGCTGAGAGGGAAATCATTAGGGGCTCCCAGGTTTAGTGCTGTGATTTACAGCGTGAGGGCAAGCAAGTCCCTTGTCCATGCCTGAAGGGGCACCCAGGTTTCTTAAAGACGAATGTGGGAACCCCACCATGGCAGTTTGCTTTCATATACCTCCTCCTGCTTGTAGCAAGCTCTGAAAAGGCAGTTTGGTGACAAAGCAAGCAGTACCCAGGAGAAACGCTCTGGGTGAGTGTCATCAGCGAAGAGCATGATCTGTTCAGTCTGTGCTGTAGGTCAGACGTTTCCAGTTGCCTTCTTGGAGATGCTAGAAAGCTCCTGCCTTCCGTTGCACCACCGCTAACCTCTCCTCTCCTCTTCGCAGCTCTCCCTGAAATGCCGAGCTCCCGAAGTGTCCCAGTACATCTACCAGGCCTACGATGCCATCTTGAAAAACTAACAGGAGATCAGCCTGTGCCTCACCCTGCAGAAGGAGGGGGAAGAAAGGGGTCCCCAAATCCTCCTTCACCACTGGCGTGGGGAAAAGCACTCTTAACTGGAAGCAGCTGTATTCATGTGTAGGATTTCAGTCAAAGGCACTGATTAAACAAGGTAGCAATTAGTATCCACGTGCTAACGATGATAGGGAACAAAACCCCTTTGATATTTTTAGCGTCCATGGAGTTTGTAACCACTGCTTCAACTACTCTCACGTCCCCCTCTCCCCTCACTCGTCCGTTCTCGTGGGCTTCTCCATTTTGTGCCAATGTTCAGTGTTTTCTAAATGGCTTTAGGCGTAGTTATGATTTTGTAAAATACCGCTCGTTGAAAGAAAAAACAAAACCACACGTCGGCTCATTAAAAGAAGGCAAAAGTGTTGAAAACATACACTGCACTTTATTTTATATTTTTATACATTTTTTTGAGTTTTTCTATTGTAATTGGCTTAAAGGGAAGGTGATTCCAAGGAAGTGTTGGGAGCCCTGCAGGGATGTCAGGCTCTACCAGGGTGAGCGTGGCCTCGGGGGACCAGGAACAGAGCCATCGCTTCGCTCCGTGGAGGCGGATGGAGCCCTAAAGAGAGGGATTTTTTAATTACACTTGTGCTGGCAGACTCGGCTCTGCTTTTGATGGTGTGTTTTCACTCCGACCATCTCCCTGGCTCATTAGCTGCTGATCTGAGAAGCGAGGCTGCTCTTGCGTGGGGAGGAGCAAGGTTGGTAATGGGACAGGAGCGGATGGAACGAAGGAAACGAGCCCCCTCCTAGAGCAGAAGGCTCTTGCCAGAGCTCCAGGTACGCTCTCTGCATCCTCACCCATCTGCAGCCCCTCTTCTTGTTCTTTCCGTGCCTGCTATGGCCAAACTGCCTTCTCAGCCGTCCCCTGAGCTGTGCCAGTTCCCCCAGTGCTGTGCCGATCCCCGGGGCTGCCGGTGGTAAATCCGAACGTGGCAGTGCCGCTTTGCCGCGAGGCTGTGGGCGTCAGCCGTGTCTCTGCGGAGCGGGGCAGCTGCTGGCGTGTCCTGGGGGGCAGAGTGGCTCTCCCTGTTCCCCTGCTGCCCCCAAACCCCTGGCTGTGGCACAATAGGGGATGGTTTGGGCTTGGTGGTGCTTGCACCCTGCCCAGGGACTTCAGGTCCCAGCCGGGCTGAGCGTCGAGCAGGTCGTGGAAGCGTTTCTTCCATTTGCAGCTTGGTACATGGTAACGGGCCAGTTCCTGCTCTCACCCTCTGTCCCGAACAGCCCCTGGTCCCTCATTTCCTACCTGTCCTTAGGGCCAGGACCGTTTCCCTTTCCAGTCCATGCCTGTGGACTCGCCACATTGCAACCACTAAGTGCTGTGGCAACAGCAGTGAAAGCAAAGCCTCTTGCATGTCCTTGCTCCATCCATAGCTTGTCCTGCTTAAACCAAGCCACTAACCAGAACAGCTTTGCCCTCCCCAGCATGCTTCAACACCACCTCCTCCCCAGCAAGCAAAGCTTTTCTGCATAGCAACCCCCATGTTGTCTTCTTAGATGCCACATTTAAAGTCAGTAAATGTTTTATGGTGGGAGATGGTTCATCAAGGCTTTGGCACTGGCTGCAACCAAGAAGCCGGTGCTGGGAAAAGGTCACAGTGCCCTGGGAGAGGCTCGAGCAGGGCACGGGAGCTGCGAGACCCCGAGGAAGGTGAGATCTCTCTATAGGAACCCCTGTGCTCTGTCTGGGCAAAAAGTAGGGCAGAGCTGGAGCAATCCATCCCTTGAGCCCTGCCCGTGTGTGCTGGGAGGTGATTTGCCCCAGGAGCTTGGAGGGGTCACCACAAAAATCATTAACGGAGCCATTAATGAAGCACTGGCGGCACTGAGTGTGATGCTGTGTTGGGGCAGGGGGAAATGGCAGAGGGTCAGGAGCAAACACTGAAGCCTCCCTCCACTAAACAGCTGGTGTAGCTTCGATGCAGGGAGGGGATGCTGAGCACCCCCTTCTCTCACCAAATGCCTTCCCAGCTTTCCGGGCGTGTGGGTGTCTCTGTGCTGCAGGGCAGGGCCTGGGCTCGGTGGCGTTTCACCCTCCTCTCCCACCATGCCGCTCGTTCGAGTGTTCGCGTAGTTGTGTTGCTCTTCAGGCTTTACCTGCCGTCTGTGTCAATAAACTCATTTCCATGATGCTGTGGCTGTGTGTGGCTCTGTGGGGCTGGGGGGGATCCGGTTTGGCCCCTGTCTGCCGGAGCAAGGCTGAAGGCTGGATTTGTTGGGCTGTTCACTTTCTGGGAGCCTTTAGTCCTCTTTTCACCAGCCACTTCTCTTGTACAGCAGAGGTCCCCCAAAACAGCTTCTAGGGCTTGCACGTGAGCAGGTACCAAGTATCCATGGTCCTGTGCCTCGGGCTGCTGCTCTCTTCTCTTGAAGGGCAGCAGGAAAAGGGCCCTGGTTTGCAGGGGTCACTGGTACTTCGGCATGGACAGCCTCTGGGGAGCGGGAGGAAGATGGATGTTCCCTTTTAGCCCGTTCTGCACCCCAGGTGGGCTGTGTGTAATGTGACCTTTCCTTGTGAGGAGATGATGAAGCCATGTGAGTCGGTGATGCATTTGGATTGCTCTGGACCAGTGCTGGCATCTTGCAGAGCGCTTTACCCTTGCTTGTCCTGTCTCAGGCAGGATGGGTTGGGCTGCAAAACCTCCATACTGGGCCAGAGCCAAGCTCAGGCAGCACCAAACTCAGCCCTCAAAGTGGCCAGAAATGCATTGACACAAGCAGAAGGTTTGGGAGGTGCTGCTTTCCCACAGAGCAAATCTCCTCCTCCCCTGCCCAGCTCTGGCTTAGCAGCACTTGGAGATTCGATAACACCCACGGTCTGAGGACCAGGGGTGGCAGGTACCATATCAGCCTTTGGTGCACTGCCCGGGGATGGTTTTGCATTAGAAACTGGTATATGTGTCAAGTATTAACAGTGACAGGCTGGTCTGGTGCTACTGGTGTTGCTGTGATGTCTGTTCACGCAGCCCTGGTGGGGATGGGATGGGATGGGATGGGATGGGATGGGATGGGATGGGATGGGATGATCATTCCCCGCTGTGGATCTGCTCACTCCATGGTGGAGCCTGGGGCAGCGTTTGGCCCAGCAGGAACAAATGCTGCTGTGAGATGCTCAGGGCTGGCCCATGTCGGCCACTGTCCCCTTCACGTCTTGTGGCAAAGGAAAGGGTTTATCCCTCTCCTGGCTGTGCCAGGGGCTCCTTGGGGAGAAATCAGTCTGTATTTGCTTATGCCCCATAAATGGGGACATGCCAACCCCAGGCCCTTCTGTACTTTGCAAACTGGCTTTGTTTTGTTACCATCGTTGGCCTCCGGTGCTGGGAGCTCAGGGGATGCAGGTGATGCTCCAGGCTGGGAGCTGCTGTGGGGCTGGATGGTTCCCCACAGCCTTCCCCATTCCTGAGGCCCTGACTGTGGGGCAGGGACCTCCCGGGTTACTCTTTGCTGCTCTGGCTGGAGATGAGGCCAGTCCTGCTGTGCTGGGGGTCCCCCCAAAACCCTGCTGCCCCTGCTGGCCTTGCACACATCCTGCTCTGCACAGGACCAGCGCTGGGGGACAGCAGGTCCCCAAGCCCACGGTGCAGCACGGGGAGAGGCAAGGACTTGCCCAAGGATTCTGGAGGCTGTGGCAGAGGTGGCAGAGGACACAGGAGCGCCTTGATGGACGATTTTAGGTTTGTGTCGGTTGCCTGTCGCTGAGGCTGGGATAAGCCTCCCAGCCAGTAGGAACGTGCCAGGATCCAGCCCTGCTCCCCTCCCCCTTGCCTCGTATATTAAATTTCACAAATAAAACTGCAAGTGAAAAGCATCTCAGAGGGAACTGCTAAAAATAGCCCCGAGGCTGGAGCCTGAATTGTGCAGCAGGGTTCACGTGCAGCCGCGATCCCTGCCCTCTCCCAGAAATATTCCAGGGCTCAGGGCTGATTTATGTTGATGCGGGGTGGGGGAGCTGTGGAAGAAGAATAGCATCTAGGGCTGGTAATAACCCCCAGGGACACTTAAATATTTCTCTAGCTGTGAGCATCAGGCAGCCCTGCAGGGAAATAAACCCCAAATCTCTGAAAGCCTGGGTGAAATGTGAGACACGGAAAACGGGCTCTGGCTCCCGTTGCCTGGCACTGAGCTCAGCCCCAGCCTTGGTGCAGATGGCACAGAGGCTGTCCTGCGTTTTGCCCGCTGCCCTTGCCCCCCCTGAGCCTTGGGGCTGTGTCTGACATCTCCTTTTCCCCCAGGAAGGACATGGCGATGTGTTTCCACTTATACTCCTGCCTCACCGTTGAGATGATGCTTTTCCCATCCTGAGGTGTGGATGAGGCTGGGGGAGCCTGGCCATGCCATGGCTGGTGTTCGGGCTCAGCCAGGCCTGTGTCATCACAACCAGACCCACGGGGACACTCTGGTGTTCGCTGGTGTCGTGACGAGGAGCAGAGAGGCACAGGATGTCCATCAGCAGCCTGTTGCTGGGGCCTGGACCATGCTCCCCGGAGGTGCAACCACCATCCTCCTCACCATCCGGCATGCAGGTAAATACTTGGTGTGGGGTGTCCCGAAAATGCAGACACTGCAACAGAAATGTCTGTCCTTTGGTGGGGCCTGGCACCACCCTGAACTGAGAGCACCCTTGGTGACAGCGGGCACAGAGAAACCCCTGGTCCTGCCAGCTGGACCGTGGGCTCGCACAGCAAGGGGGTGAAGGGATGTGCCCAAGAGCACACCAAGCAGCGGTGTCAGAGGAGGGACAGGTTCCCTGGGAGGGGTCCTGCCGTCCTCCCCCAAAGGGCTCTGGCCCTAGGGGGCTCCTACGGGGCGGGTATGAAGGCACAGGTGCTGGTTGGCACCGGGGAGGGAAGAGGTGACGGTGTTGCACCCAGCACACTGCAGGGGGGACATGGGAGGGTCTTTTCCTATCGGCACCTCCCCAGAGCCCCGGGAGAAGCTGGTGTCCCTCCTGGCTTCCTGCGACTCGGTCTGGGCATTCCCTCCCTCTTTTCCCGGGCGCTGCCTGCATCCCTCCCCGGGCACCCCTGCTTCCCTCCCCGGGCATCCCCCGCATTCCTCCCCGGGCGCTGCCTCCATTCCCCCCGGGCGCTGCCTGCCTCCCTGCCTGAGCACCGCCTGCCTCCATCCCCGGCCACCGCCTGCTTCTTCCTCCGTGTCCTGGCCGGGCTTCGCCGCCCAGCAGCGGCGGCGCCCCCCGCCGCCGCCNTTGCCAAGGCGGGGGGGTCGGGGCTAGGGGGTTCCCCAGCGAAAGTTGAGCGTCGGTTGCTCCTCGCTCCTCGCCGCGCCGCCGGCCTGGGGGTGCGTGTGTCCCCCCCGGTACCCGCCGACCTCCTCCAGCCGCAGCATCCCCCCGCGGGCCGGTGCCGGGGATCTGCGCTGCCGCCGCGGCGAGAGCGTCCCCCGGGAGGGTCGGGGCGGGATGCGGGGTGCGGGCTGGGGGATGCTGCCACCCCACCCCGCGGGATCGGGGTTTGCTCCTCCGGCTGCCCTCGGCGTCTCGGGGTGCGGGTGGCATGGGGTGTCCAAGGTCGTGCCGGGGGCTGGGGCATCCTTGCTAGGAGCAGCCTGCGAGCTTCCACCCGGCCCTGCAACCGGCTGAGCTTGGCCTTGTGCTGAGCATCTGCCCCCCCCGGGCTGCTCCCCACTCTGCTATCCCACCGCAGGGCTGCTCTGGCTGTGCCCCCCTCTGTGCCTCAGTTTCCCACGGTGGCACGCTGGCATGAGATGCTCATGGGCTGGGAGCTGTCACGTTGGCCTCTGATGCTTTGGGGTGCAAGCCCGCTTTCTGGGGCCCGTGAGCCAGCTTGCCCCATGCATAGCCCCTGTGTGCCAGCCAGGAGGGGAATGGGCTTTTTGGGGTGGAGAGGGGTGCTCAGCCTTCTCCACAGCTCAGGGCAGCCCCCCCCAGGTCTCTGGCTGGGCCACTCCGTCACCCTCCAGCCCCACAGAGGAGCTGGGGTTGCTTCTGTGAGGAGGAAGGTTTGTGGGGACAGCATTGTCCCTGCAGCAGAGTGTCCTCCTGGGACCTGCAATGACAGAGCTTTCTGCTGGTGGAGGAAGACCCCAGCAGGGCCGTGTTTGGGGGCTCCTGCACCCCCTGTTTCCCTGTATGTAGCTCAGAAATGCTCCTGCTGCCAGGGCTGGGGTGAGTGGGTCCCCAAGGGCAGTCAGCACCTGAGGGGACAGTCCCAGTGGCACAGTGTGCTGTGTCCCCCAGCGCTGGGCACACACCCTCCCTGCTGATCCCAGGGCTGGGCCCCCAGCCCGTGTGTGAGGACGGTGAGGGTGGTGTGAGCCATGAGCCCGGGGGACCGCAGGGGAACCGCAGGGGACCTCAGTGACCGGGCTTTCCCCAGGGCAAATAACCTCCATCAAACAGGCAGGCCAGGGCGTTTTGAACCTGCCACTTTCTGCCACCTCAGGGACTGCTGCCCTGTGCTTTAAGTGTGGTTTTCAGGGAAAACAGACCAGAATATCTCAAACTGGTGAAAGCATCTACACTTTGGGATAAAGCACAAGCTTCTTCCTAGTGATGAGAGTGAGCAAAAATGGGACCTGGCCCCTCACCTTTGCTGTTTCCATTGCAGCACCTGGTCAGGAATTGGGTGCCAGCAGGTGTTTGGACTCCTCGGACTCAGCTTCCGCATCCTCGTGCGTGGGTTGTCACCCCGTGTCCCCCACATGCGTGGCCCTGCCCTGGGACCCCTCAGCCTCAGCACGTGTGCCGGCAGCTCGCGGGCTCACCCTGTCAGCTGGCTCGGAAATCAGCCTCCATCAAGTTAATTGCCAAACCGCTCAAAGCCTGAAATTAAACTTTAAAGCTGTCGCTCCCAGGCACAGAGCAATCCCCCCCTCACCCTCCCCACCTCAGCAAAAGGCAATTCTGGCTGTCCAAGCGTAGGGAAGATGGATTTCCCAGGTCAGGGTGGCACCGGGATGGAGCAGCTGGTGACAGTCCCCACAGGTGCCACAGGACAAATCCCCAGCGCGGCCCAGGATCCTGCTGCTGCTGGGCTGGGCAAAACCTTGAGCCGCAGATGGTTCTTTTCCCAGAGGTTTCCTTCCTCCTGTACCAAAGGGGCTGAATGTGCCCATGAGAACCTTCCTAGGACAAAGGTTACTTAAATCCTCGCTCTCTTTGGTAGGAGCCTCTGAGGGGGACCCTGAGGTCTTGCAATGCTGAGTCCCCCGCTGGGGACATCACCCAGCCCTGGGGGATGCTCCTGCTCCCAGAGGACAGACAAAACCCTTTTGCATGGCTTCCTGCTTGGAAAAAAATATCACCCGAAGCAACAGTGATGTCTGCCAGGGTGTCTCCAGGGTCTGACTGACTTCTCCTTGGCCTTGCAGTGACAGGCTGTCCCGGAGGGGAGATGCATTCTGAATGGGGCTGAGGCCCCCTGTGCGGGAATATGCAGCCTCGGCGCCGGGGGGGCAGCACCAGGGCAGCGGCCGGCGCGTGGCGGCATGGTGGCAACGTTCAAGATCGCCGTGCTGGGAGCCCAGGGCGTGGGCAAGAGTGCCATAGTCCGGCAGTTCCTCTACAACGAGTTCAGCGAGGTCTGCGTGCCCACCACGGCCCGCCGCGTCTACCTGCCCGCCGTCGTCATGAACGGCCACGTCCACGACCTGCAGATCATGGACTTTCCCCCCATCACCGCCTTCCCCGTCAACACCCTGCAGGTAGGGGTGCACCCAGCTCCGTGCCAGGGGGTCCCCATGTTGGGGGGTCTTGGGTGACGGCGCTGGGGTTTTGCTGTATAACCCTCGGGGTCCCAGTTCCTCCTCATCAGGGGATGTTTCTCCTTCTGCTGGTGCAAGGGATCGCGTCGTTATGGCCACCAGCTGAGCTGGCCCAGGATGAAGTGTATTTTGCAGCTTTTTCACCTAAAATGATGGCAAATGGAGGAAGAACAGCATCCCACTCCTGTCCAGCTGGGTGGTGGATCCCAGAGCACCGGGCTCCAGTTCCATCGCTGTCAGAGCCGGGGCCAGCAAAGGGCTGGGGGAGCGTGGCCAGAGCATTCGGGTGAAAATGTGGCATTCCTGGAGAGCCCCCGAAGCACCCGCTGCCTGAGCCAGGCGAAGCAAGGCTGCTTGTCCCCTCCTGGGGTGGCCGTCACCTCCCAACACTGCCTGGGCTTGTCCGCGGGACACCGAGCCCACCAGCTCCTCCTCAAACCCCAGTGCTCTCAGGCTCCGCCAAAACAGCCCCAAAGGGCAGCAGGGCGGGTGGAAAGCCTTGCCACCAGTGCTGGCCACTTCGGGGGGCTTTAATGGGGGAAAGGAGGATTTTAAGCTCATGCCATGGCCCCATCCCGGGGACACAAGTTGTGCCACTGCTGCAGGGAAAGGAGCTGTGGTCACAGCCATGCTGGAGGGCAATGCCACCAGTGGTAGCACCTTCGTGAGACCTAGGCTCTCTTATATTTTTAATTCATATTATATTGCTCCCATGCCCAACAGAGACAGGGTTACAGGGCCCTTGTAGTGCTCCAGGTTTCCCCTGTGCCATCAGACGGGAGGAAAAGTGAGCGCTCCGGGGGTGAGGAGGAGGTTTAAAAATTAATCAGCGTGTGCAGGGAATGAAAGGTCAGCGCGAGAGACAGCCCGAAATAGCAAAGGGTAATTTATTGACACAGCAGCCGACGCTAACATGCTCGATTAACTCCCCGCCTCGCTGCGCTCAAGAGGAGGCGGCTGGTGGGAACAGATGGAGGTTTCCAGGGAAGAGAGGGTGGTCGGAGGGATGGCTCCGAGGGGAAAGGACAGGACCGCGGTGGGGGATGCGGCTCTGCCTGCTGGGAGGCATCGCTGGGCTCTGCTCTGTGCCCGGGAGCAGCATCTCTGTGGTGATGCCCTAGGAGAGGAGCCGGAGCTGACGGCTCCCAGCATCCTGCTCCCGCACGTGTCCAGGCGGGATGCAGAGCACGAGCCTCCTCCAGCCCCGAGCATCCCAGGAAACCTGCCCTGCACAGGGAAAACCATCCCAACGTCACGGTGCTGGAGTGTGCTGCACCCCAGTGTGGTGGAATAGCTGCAAATTCTTAACCTCCCAGGTGTATCAGGACTCAGAGTAACCTGGGATGCTGCCACTTCATCCGCCTGCAGCTCTGACACCGAGGAGCTACAGAGCATCTCCTCCCCGTGGCGAGGGGCTGTGTCGCACTGCTCCCTCCCAGCTCCTTCCCATGCTGCGGGCTGCGATGGACACCAACCTGGCCCCCAAAACTTCCCTTTTCCCACTTTTCTTCAGTCCTAGGTCTTCTCGTTTTGCTTCATTCTGATGATGGACTCAGAAAGGGCTGATTCACGGTGCTGAAGAGGTTTGCTCGGGGAGAAGTGATTCCTTTCCTCCCTGGTGCACCGTTCTCCTCTCCAGCCGCACTCAGGGTTTGCGGTGCTGCCTGCCATGGGCTGTGATTCCTGGTGTTACTGCAGCTGTGACACCAGTGCTGGGGGTGGGAAACGACCTGAATTGGGGCAGATTTTCACTCCTATAGCATGGAAAAAAAATCCTGTTATTCCTGGAAACCCAAAGCTTTCCTAACAACATGTGTTTCTTACAGCTCTGAATTTTGGCTGTGGAGAGGCCACGCTCAGCTGCCTCTGCCCCAGCTCCTGATCTCGCCCTTCCCAATCCCCTTCCCGAGCAGCCACAGCTCCCCTCCTGTCCCCATGTCCCCTCCAAAGAGCCCTGCTGTCACTTTCCCCCTCTGACCCATGGAGCTGCTGGCCCACCACCCTCAGCAATGTGGGTCAGGGCCAGGCTGAGCCCCACTCAGCCCCCAGCACCCTCCTCACCCACCATGCCCCAAAAAACAGGGTGCCTTGCTAATTAACACACCCAGTTAGCAGCTGTGGGGGTGAAGATTTACATCCAAGGCAGGCTGGAACCTGGAATTGGGGCTGAGAAATCCCGTTCTCTCTCCTCTGGGTTAACGAGGGGGATAAGGGATCTCCAGAGATGTGGGGGTGTCTGAAGGGGCACGGTGGGCAGACACAGCCATCGTAGGGCTGGGTCGGGGCAGGACAGCGGTGAGCTGGGTGCTGGGTGTCAGGGCTGGGGGGTGCAGCCCCCTCACCACCTCCCAGGACAGCAGCCTTCTTGGTGTGCCCGGCCCCAAAGCGATGCGGGGTGTCCCCCGGGCACGGCGATGGGGCTGAGCCAGGATTGATCCCTCTCTGCACCTTGCAGGAGTGGGCGGACGTGTGTTGCAGGGGGCTCCGGAGCGTCCATGCCTACATCCTGGTCTATGACATCTGTTGCTTTGACAGCTTCGAGTACATCAAAACCATCCGCCAGCAGATCCTGGAAACGAGGTAGGGACCCGCTTTGCCGAGGGGTGCATCCCCTGGGGCTCCTGATGGGACGGTGCAGCTCAACCTGGGGCTCCCTGGCTCTTGGCATCAGAGAAGGGGCTGATAAGAAAGATGGGGACAGACCTTTTAGCAAGGTCTATTACAACAGGACAAGGGGGTGATGGTTTTAAACTAAGAGAGGGGACATTCAGGTTAAACATGAGGAAGGAATTTTCACCCCTGAGGGTGGTGAGAGCCTGGCCCAGGTTGGCCGGAGAGGTGGTGGATGAACCATCCCTGGAGACATCCCAGGCCAGGCTGGACGGGGCTCTGAGCAACCTGAGCTGCTTGAGGATGGCAGGGGTTGGACTGGGTGAGCTTAGGAAGTCCCTTCCAATTCAAACTATTCTATGATTCTATGAGATATTAGAGACTGGGACAAAGCCCTTTTGCAGGGCTGGGAGCCCAAAAGCGAAAGTAAATCTGGACCTGAAGGCAGAAGGAGCAGGGTGCTGGGCAGGTATCTCCTGCGGGTGAAAGCAGCCGTCCCTGTGCCTGGCATGGCAGGTGGCCTGGCCACAAAGAGGGACAAGGGACAGGCCAAGGGGAGATACGTGCCTCCCATTATAAGCCAAAGTCAAGAGCCAATTTGGGACAGATTGGGGTCCGCGGGCTGGCTGGTCGTCACTCTGTGCCCCATCCCCTTCTGTCCTCCCTCACCGACCGCCCTCCCCAGGGTCATTGGCACTTCGGAGACACCCATCATCATCGTGGGCAACAAGCGGGACCTGCAGCGCGGCCGGGTGATCCCGCGCTGGAACGTCTCCAACCTGGTGAAGAAGACGTGGAAGTGCGGCTACATCGAGTGCTCGGCCAAGTACAACTGGCACATCCTCCTGCTCTTCAGCGAGCTCCTCAAGAGCGTGGGCTGCGCCCGCTGCAAGCACGTCCACACCACCATCCGCTTCCAGGGGGCCCTGCGCAGGAACCGATGCACCATCATGTGAGCCCCCCCTGCCCCAACGGACCATCCCCACACCTTGTCCTGGGGGACCACAGCTCCCCGGCCAGCGCTGATGTCCCTGCTCGCCACAGGGGTGATGCTGCATCTGGGGCTGTGCCAAAGGCACCTCGGGGTTTGCTCCCCGACCAGTGCTGGCACCCTGCGGTGACATTTGGGGACAGGGCAGGGTGATGCGGTGGCCACTGGTGGCCTGGAGGTAGTGGGGGGTGAGGGAGGACTCGGCTAAACCCGCAGCCCTCCCTGAGCCTCTGGCGCTCGCGGCCAAGGCCGTCCTGGGGAGGTTGTGTATCTGCCATGCCTGAATCGCCACAAGGCACAGGGGGGTGGAGGGGACACCCCAAACAGTGCCCAGGGCTTGGCTGTCGGCTCCGTTCTCGCCAGCTCCTGCTCCAGCATCGCTGGGGCAATTCTTGCTGCTGCCGCCTCCTGTCCCTGGAAGGAAATTGCCCAGCGCCTGTGACCCGATGCGATTGAGGTGGCTCCATCACCAGGGCAGGGATAAAAGTCCAGTTTTCTTCCCCACGTAGCTGGGGTTTCTCCCCTCGGAGGGCAGAGCAGCCTTCAGCAAGAGGCCAGCTTACACGGGCTCTCTTCTGGCTTGGTTGGGTTGGATTTCCAGGTAGAATTTCTGGATGAAAGCAAGAAAGAGGGGGAAAAAAAGTAAATCAAGCCCCCATCCTGCCCCTTACATCCTCCTGGGGTGCCAGGTGCTGCTTCCCCAGGGCTTCGAGTTCCCCGTCTGCTCTGGTGCAGCCAAGGAAGGCTCCTCCTCCCCACCAGCCTGTCAAACACCAAAAAATCCCCAAACGCTCCTTGCCGGGCAGGTCACCCCTCCGCTACCTCGCATCCTGGGCTCAGCAGCGACCGGCTTTGCACAGCTCTGACCCAAACCCCCTGCGCCCCCCGGGCAGGCAGGCAGCGCCCCCCGTGCCATCGCAAGCCCGCGAGGTGGGTCTGACCCACACCAGGTTGCCCCACGGCCACGCTGGCTCCATCCCCTGGAGACAGCAGCGGTGCCAAGGCAGCCTCCAAAGCAATAGGGAGCTGGAGTTGCATTTCCAGTTGCATTTAATTTCCTTTTTTTTTTTTTTCCTTTGTGCACATCCCTAATAGCAAAGTGAGCCCCCCATTATTATTATTATTATTATTATTATTATTATTATTATTATTATTATTATTATTATTATTATTTTAAATTTTTCCGCTTGTTTTTAAACCAGACTTGCAGCTCACCTGCGTCTTGTCCTGCGGGGTGGGTGGCAAAGCGCTGCCCGCGTTAGGAAATGGTGTTGGGCTGGTGATGGGTGAACAGGAGGCCAAGGGGGTCGTGATTCCTCCTTCTTGGCTGCTCGCTGTGAGACCCGGGGAGACACCATTCTCACCCCCCCAGGCAGGATCTGAGGCTGGTCCATCCCCCAGCAAAACCATCTCAGTGATTTCTGGGCTGCAGGGACTCAGCAGTGAAGCGAAGGGGTGCCAGCCCCGTCTCTCCCCCCACAGCCAGGTTTCCATCTGACAGAAGCTCTCGGGAACACTTTCTATCGGGTGTAAGTCCAGCTGGGCTCCATCTCGGAGCATTTCACCGCCCCATTGCTGGGGCCACGTGCTGGCCTGCAGCCCCAATGCCATGGGGTTTGGTGGGGGCCAACCTCACTCCTCCCTTCCCACCCCCAGCAGCCCCTTCAGGAATGAAACCCCATTCCCCTTGCTCTCCCCCCAAAAAAATTTTAAAAGGAAAAACAAAAACAAAGAGAGAAAAGGCAATGGAGGCACACACAGGTGTGTCTCAGAGCCCCGGCAGCAGCACCCATCACCATCCCTCGCCTTCACGGCAAACCTACTGCCCCCTTCACCCCAGCCTCATCTCGTCAGGATTTATTAACATGTGTAAGTCCACGTTACTGGTCTCTGGCTAGCTTTCTCCCTCCAAATTGTTTGAGAAGGAAAAACCTTGGTAAATGCTAATAATAAAGCATTTATAAAGTGCTTCGACGTACACATATCAACGACTTAGCCAATACATCGTTTGTTATAACCCTGTAGCCTACAGTTTATAGCACAATTAGTTACAGGTTTTTATAGCATCTATTTAGTATTTTGAAAAAAAAAAAAAAGGTTATAAATATAATTGTTATATTCTATTGTACTTTATAGACAGAGAAAGTTATATTAGTAATAATAACTCTCACTGCTTCGACAGCATTTCCCAGCTCCCGAAAAAAAGAGGGCTACAAAGAGCTACTTTCCCAAGAGCCCAGGAAGGGGCAGGTGGTGGCACCCGCCGAGTGCAGTAGGGGAAACTGAGGCAGGGAGGTCTGGTGTGTCTGGCAGGGATCAGAGCAGCCAGGAGCACAGCAGCAGCCTCAAGTGACCCACACCTTGCCCCTACTCACACCCTTACTACACAGTGCTACTACTCACCCAACGCCACCCTGGTCCTGCTAAAAAAGAGCGTGTTCCTGAGCCTGGGAGAGGCTGAGATGTCCCCACCGCTGTCCCCAGGGCAGTGCCGGGTTCCTGCCCCCATGTGCATGGTGCCACAGGAGGCGATGCCTGGGTTGGGTCCAGCCCTCGCAAGGATGCTTCCCTCTCCTCCTCCTGCCCCAATGAGCATCCCAGTTGCCCGGACTTGGCTTTCCTTTCCCCCCCTGGACTTCTTGTCAGAGATTCCTGAGGTGTGTACACAGCCTGTAATGCCCTGCACCCCCTTCTTTGAAATCAAATTAAAAATCAGGTCTGTCCCCCTTGTTCTGTACCCGCCTGGCTGCTCTTTGCCCGTGGTGCCGGATCGCTCACTGCCCCGCTGCCGCTCTCACAGTGGGAGGCAATGGGCTGGGTTGGGGGAGTTCATTTCTTCCCTACAAAATGAGTATTTTTACGAGCAGGTTTTGCATCTCCAGGGCCCTGGCGCTCACCCTTGCTGCTCCTGTGCAGGGCTGTGGGTCTGGTTTCGTCCTCTCTTGGACAGTGGGGCTCTTCTGGCCCCCATGGGGCTCTCGGGTGTTTGCTGAGCACACAGGCAGCAGACTGACAGCACTAAGTCCCTTCACCAGCCATCACCCCCCAGCAGGATTATCCTCTCCACCTCCCCACCCACACAGAAACAATTCCGAAACAGAGGAGCTTTGGTACATCTCTATTGCATAAACAATATTGCCAGGTCCGTGGCTGCAGGCCTTGGTGACAGCCATCACCCCGACCATCGCCACCAAGGTGGCCACCTACCCCACCCAGGTGTCCCACTTTTGGCCATAAAGAAGCCCGTGGGGCTCAGTGTCACCTCCTGTGAGTCCTCTGACCTGAGTGACTCAAACACTCATCAAGGCTTCCGTGCTGTAAGACACACGGATCATTAATCCCATTATACAGATGGGGAAGATCAAGGCATAAGGTGGTTTGCACGCTTGGATGTCAGATAGGGGCCAGCTGCACCCCTCTTCCCTGCAGAAAGTGCCCCATTCTCTTGATTTGGGGCTGGATTTGCCACCCAAACCAGTATGAGAATGCCTGTTTAGGAGGAGAATTACCAATCCAAAAAACAGTACCTCTGGAAAGGAGGTGATGCAGCTCCGAAGAGCAATTGGGGACCCCCAGGTCACCCAGGAGCAAATCCATCCTGCTGCCCACAGGCACCGCAGCTCCGGCTTCAGCATCGCTCCCACCTTCAGACAAGCGAGGGGTCCGTCCCTGCCGAAACTGGGGGTGGGGGTCAGACCCACGCCTCCTCATCATCCTCGGTCAGCCAGGCGCCGCTGTCGGCCGGGGAGTCCTTGGCCCCAGGGTGCACACGGCTGGGCTGGGGGTGCCGGGGGGGCCCCGAGGGGCACTGCTGGCCCCGGTGGATGGCAGGGCGAGGGATGCGCGAGGGGCGCTTGCCCGGTCTGTGGTCCCGCCGGGGACGTGCCTTGGGCCGCAGCTTCAGCTTGTAGATGGAGGGCACGCGCTCGGGTTTCTTCAGGCACCGCCGGGGCTTGGGGACACTGCTGGCCCTGGCTCCCCGTGGGGTCTGACCCCCCACTCCGGACCCCTCAGCCTCCCCATCAACTAGGGGGGCAATGGGCTGCGGGGCTGTTCGTGGGGGTGTTTTGGGGACCCAGCTCCCCAGCCCCACAGGGCGCAGGGGCTGCGGCCCACGGGAGAGCTCCTCCACCACCTTGCTGTAGCCGGGGGGCTGCGTGTGGCCCCAGCACCCCTGGAGCCTCTCGCACCCCACATCGGGGCCACAGGCTCCCCCTGGTTTGTCTGCTGGCCCCTTGGAACCCTCGGCACCCCCAGTCTGTGGGCTGGTGGCCGGGTGGCATCTCTGGGTCACCCTCCCAGCATCACAGCCCTTGCACCCATTTGCAAAATGGGCCAGAGGGGTGGGGGCCCGACAGACAGCCGGGCTGGCTTTGGTGGGGGATTTAATGCTGCCGTTCTGTTTCAGAGGCTGGCTGGAGGGATTTCGGGGTGAGGGTGGCTGGCTGCAGTCAAGGGCTCCCTGTCTCGCTTCCCGTGGGCTTTTCCAGCTCTGTGAGTCTCCCTGGGAATCACGTTGTGGGGAGGGGGCACAGACCTTGATGGGGCTGGGGGCACGGGGTGCCGCTGCAGCAGGGACCTCCCTGTCCTGTGGTTTGGCAGCCACCACCGACAATTTGCCTCCTTGCCGGGTGCTTTGTGGAGGTGCGGGGTTCAGCCGGGTGCTGGGTGCTGGGGTCCTGCCCCGCACCGGTGCCGTGCGGGTTTTCTCTGGGGTGCTCCCACGCAGCGCCTTGGGGACCCCCACGCTGTCCTGTGTGCAGGGGACCAGCCGGGAAGGGGTGGGTGCCCGACCCATCGCCCTGCGGCTGGGGGAGCCGGGTCGAGTGGGTGACGTGGATGGTGGCGGCTGCCTCCCCAAAAGGGTGGTCGGTGGCTCCCGTGTCCTGCAAGGAAAGAGAGCAGAGAGAGGCCGGGGAGCTGTCGTGTGCCCCCTCCATCCTGCCTGGTGCTGGCAGCTCTGAAAGGGAGGGGAAAACATTCAGGGATGGGAGATAAAGCACTATAAAACCAGGTGGGTTGGGACACGAAGCATCTCTGCACCGCTTACCTGCCCGAAGGGACCCTCGGGGGCTGCGCTGGCTCCCGGCGAGGGCTGTCACCCGGAGAGGGGGTCGCAGGGGAGCGGGGGCCAGGGGGGACACGGGACCCCCAGGTGACGGGGGGCAGGGGGCTCTGCGAGCGGCTGACCAGCAGCCGGGGCTGGGGCTGGCCGCAGGTCTGTGGGGCCGAGCAGAGATGGATCTCGTGTTGCACTTGCTGCTGGGGGCTCCTGCTTTTCCAGGCTTGTTTGTGAGCTGCGGGGAAAATGGGGTGAATCAGCACCCCCATTCATTGCACCCAGCCCTGGGTGCAGCCCACCCAGCTGGCTCTCAGCATCCAGCCCCCCGGGGATGCTGGTGCAAACCTGTGCTCCCTGCAAACGGACTTTTGGGGTCTGTCTCCTTCCAAAAGTCTGCCATGACCTCTAGTGGCCACGAAAGCCAGAGAGAGTCCCCAAATCCAGACATTTCCCAGCAAAGCAACGAGGCATCGCATTAACGAAGCCTCCCACACCTGCGAACGCCTCCAGAAGTACTGAGACCCAGGAGGGACATCCCCCTCACCCCAGCCATGGGGCAGAGCCACAGGGTTTGGGGACACGGGGACTCACAGAGCGAGGTGCAGCGACACGGGTCGTGCTTGTCCAGGTAGTGCTCCAGGGTGTCCCAGCCGCCCCCGACCCGCACCATGATGTGCTCTCGCAGGATCTGCACGGGATGCCGTGAGCTGAAAGAGCTGCACCCATAGGACACCCCCCCTTCCTCGCTCATTTTAAAGCTGAGCAGGCCACGGGCTTGCTTTAAGTGCCACCAGGTCTCCCGAAGGACAGCTTTGTCTGCAGCTCAGTGCCACTGAGGCACGGAGGGTCTCAGCTCCTGTTGCCATCCCGATGGGCACATTTCATCACCCCAAGGAGGGCAAGGAGCCTTTTGGGAAGACTCCTCTCCACCACCCCGTGCTGAGCCCAGGAAGGCCAGGCTTAGGGATGGATCTAGGCAGGGACGGAGCATCCCAGTGCTCCCATTGCTGGGTAAGGCCTCTCTCTGGTTTGGCGTGGGACAGCAGGCTTTGACCTGTACATGTAGGTCATTACGTGCAAACACGTACCGCAGTACTGAGTTTCCCTGCTTGGGGGATAATGGTAAAAACCCCCACATTGGCCCCATTCTGGGAGCTGGATTATGGAAGAGGCTTCATGGGAGCAGAGCAGGATTCCTGGTGCCTGTGCCCCAGAAGCACAGGGGGAAGCAGACTCACCCGGACAAAGATGAGAGTGTCGGAGTCTCCCACGCGGTATTTCCCTTCGGATATCTTGATCATGGGGAACTGGACGGGGCAGGTACAGCGGCTCACCAGGTGCTGGACCTGCGGGCAGCAGGGATGGGTCCTCACCAGGGTTCCTGGGAAGGCTCCTGGGGCAGCCATCACCACCTTCATCCCCATCTTCATCCCCATCTTCATCCCAATCCCGCTCCATGCCCATTCATACCATCTGGTCGAGGTTGTGGAGGTCCCGTGGTTTCCGGGGGGGCCGAGGCAGGGGGGTGTCTGCGGGTGGCAGGTCCAGCTCCTGGCGGATCTCCTCCTCGATCTCCTCCTCCATCTGCACGAGGGTCGGGGCGCGCATGCCAAAGCGGGCGGCGCGGCGTGCCAGCTCCAGCAGGCACAGCACGAAGTTCTTTTCGTTCTTCCTCAGCACCAGGTCCTCCGTCTCGAACATCAGAACATCTGGGGCAGCGCAGGGGTGGACTGAGCCAGAGTGGACACGTGGGGATGGGGACGAAGGGGACGGGGGGCACAGGTGGCGTTAAAAGCCCGCCTGAAGGGATGTTATTCCCTGGAGCTATCCTGGTAGAAATATGGCTGGGTCCAACAGGGGTTGGCATAAATTTATGGAAGAAGAGCCTTTCCCTTGAGCGTCTACCAGCGAAGGTGCTGTGGCTGTTTCATGGCATCCCAAATCACAAACCTCAGCAGCTGGATGTGCTGAGGATGTCACTCCATGCCCATGCTCTTCCTGAGCACCCACCGGTGGTGGGGACAGGGTGACAGACCCTTTGCTCAGAGCCAGGACCTCTCCTGATGTCCCTACAGCCAAGATGGTGCTGTGCATGGCCATGCTGCAGCGCACACCCTTTCCATTTCCATCCCCACCAGTGCATATTTGCACCCGAGCAAACACACCCACCACATGCCAGCACCCTGCAAAGCTGCTGCTGAGACCGGAGGAGCTTGTGCAAGAAATCCCAGCTCAGGGAGTGCGTGCACGGTGCTGCCCAATACTGGGGTGGCACTGAATTTGGGGGCCACAAGGGAAAGAACCTGGGGTGATGTCAGGAGCAGCTGGAGGGGAATTGCACATGGGGACACAGGGCAGCTGGAGCCCAGCGTCTTACCTTTAATATCCATCTCCTTCCTGCACCACTGGATGAAGTTGGAGACGTTGTCCCTGGCCTGGAAGGTGCCCGGCTGTGCCGCCGGGTTGCAGGTGACACCGGCAGCGGGCAGGCGGAGGTGACGGGCCACACCGGGGCAGGCACGGGCGAACTCCCCGGCCTCGTGGGTGACGTTGTTGGCGTGGGAGCAGAGCACGGCCCCCGTCTCCAGCACCTCCATGAAGGTGCCCACCTCAATGTCCAGGTCATACAGCTCCTTCAGCCACTCGGCCAAGTCCTCCTTCATGGCATAGAGGTACTGCTCGCTGGACCCGTAGGGACGGATGCTCCGCACCGCAGCGCATGGTGTCCCCCACATTTTGCCATAAGACTGGGAGGAGATGAAGGGAAAGGGGTGATGGGGACACGGGTGATGGGGTCACAGGGAGCTGCCCCAGGCCATGTCCCCAGCCCACCCCCCCGTCAGCCACACTCACCCGGTGCCACTTGCTCTCTGCCACCCAGGACAGTGACACCGGTGACACCGTCCCGGTACTGGAGCCCTTCTAAGTCCAAAAGGAAATCACCCTCCTGGTCAGTGGGTGTTTTGTTTCCTTCCCAAGTGCTGTTCCCTTCTCCTTGGTGACAAGGGACTGGCTGCAAACACTCCCCATTAACCCTTCAGGACCCGCTCCCTGCCAGCAGTCCTGTTCCTTCTGCCCCAAACACCCCTGGGTGGATTTTCCCCCAAGGTCCCTGGCTCTGGGGAGGGAGGGGGTTAGAGAGCAGCTCTTCAGCATCCCAAGTTGTTCACAACCCCAAAAGAGGGGGGATTTGTCCCCTCCCCACCACCCCTGCACCCAGCTCCACCACAGGTGGGTTGACATGGGGGCCCTACAAGATGCATCTTCGGGGCTTGGTACAACTGAATTCACAGCCCTGGGGCAGCCAGAGGGGTCTCGTCACATCCAAAGGTTGGGGCCAGAGGGGTCCCTGCAAGGAGCCCCCTCCCTGGGATCTCCTTTTGCTGGAGCACTCGTACCACCCCTTGGTGGGAGCTGGGAAGCCCCACAACATGCAATGTGCCAGGGCTCAGCCTGAGCTCCAAGGAAATGTAGTAGTTCCATCTGCAAATCACAGTGCAAATCTATCAGTCCTCTCCCCAAAACCTCCTTCTGGGAAAAAAACAAAAAAAGAGAAAAGAAAAAAAGCACGAGGGCATTTCATTTGCATACCTGCCTTTTTCTCTGCACTGTGCTCCCTTGCAAACTTCTTCCCGAATTGCCTGTGACAGCGACGTCTTCAGCAAAAGGCGGGCTCCTCCATGGATGGCGTGACTCCAGGAGCCGGGGCTTTAACCAAATGACTACAGGGGTGAGTGGGCACTGCTGGGAATGTTGGGGACAGGCCTTGCAGAGCTGCCCCGGCACCCAGGTACTTCTGCAAAACCCAAATCTACCAGGGATGTTCTCACCCCTTGGGAGTGAAATGGTGTCTCTCATGAGCTGGGGGGGGCTTCTTGCTGTGTCAGGGGACCCTGTCACCTCCCTGGTGATGGCAGCTGGATCGGCCCGTGTCATTTTGGGGGAGGAAAGGCAAGAATCCCAGCAATTCCGCAGGCTGGCCGGAGGAGTCTGCGCCTGGTGTGTCCTGCTGGGCAGCCCAGCAGGAGAAAAGGACCCTTGTGACACAGGATTTTCAGCCAGGGCATCCAGTGAGACTGATTGCATGGCACAGGGTGTGGATCCATCTTCCCTGGACCCCCCCAGACTTGTGGGGTGTGGGCGATGTGGCACAGTCACCCCATCTCTGCCAGCAACACTGTGCTCAGCCCCAGCCCTGGTGGCATCACTTGTGACCCCAAGGCATCCCCACAGCACACAGTCCTAGCAAACATACCACGGCAAGCAAGGGAGGAAAAGAAAAACCCAAAAACAGGAGAGGATTTGAGGTTATCCCATCCTCAGCCTCCGGTCCCACAGCAGAAGGGATGCCTGGCTCCCTCCTAAGGGGACACAAATGAGGACAATGATCTGCTGCTTCTCTGCAGAGCTGCAGGTGTAGAGTAGCCCTGGGGTGCAGATGGACCCATGAATCCTCCTGTCTCCAAAAAGCTGTACATGGAGCAGAAGTCAGGCTGCTCCTCTGACCCTTCTTGAAACCCAGAGCAGATATCTTGACAGCAAGACTTCATCCAGCACCAGCCTTCTCCATCTTCCCCATCATCCTCATCAGTGTCCCATCACACTGCAGAGCCCACAGCCAGCAGCAGCCAAAGGGCTGGTGAGGTGCAGCCGGAGGCAGGACCGATCTCTGCAAACATTGCGACACATCCACACCAGCCAGTGGGTCCTTCCCCCTGCAGGAAAAACACTCCGGCGTGTCACGGCGTGAAGCAAAGCAAACAGGAGCAGCAGGGATAGTTTCGGGGTGCTCCCTGTCCCGCTGGAGGTAAGGACCTGCCTTCACACACCGCGATGGGCTGGAGCGAAGGTGGAGACCTGGAGGAAGCCCATCAGCATTAATTCATTCTCCACGCTAGGAAAAAACCTCATTAACACATCCCAAGGTGTGGAGAAATTCTCAGTAATTTGGGATGAAGCAAGGAAAAGCATTTCCATGTTTTCTTCACCATTGGCATCATCACCATCAGCAAGTTTGCAGTGGGATCCATCTCCCTGGTTTGATCCAGCAAGCATGAAAGCTGCGGCCACATCCAGCAATGCCCATTCCAGCCTCAAACACACACATGCATCTTAACTACTGCCCTTTCAAGAAACAGGAGATTGGCTTGAAAAAAAATACAAAAGCATGACATGAAAACGAGCAGAAAGCCCAACATCACGTATCCAGAGGTTCCTTTTATTTGCCATCAGGTCTCAAAGCCCTTGGGACCCCCGGCAAGCAGTGTTGTCTTATTATCATTCAATTCAAAATAAAAATGACATAGCCCTGTCTCTTTGGCAACATTGAAAGTCCCCTGAGATTTTAAGCCATGAGCAGATGAGTCCCCATGTCCGTGTTTGTGCAGAAAGGGCTCACTCACAAATATTACAGAGAACGGACAGAACGGCCCATGTCGGCTCCCATCCTGCCAAATCCACGTCTCAGCTGGCACCTGGCAGCACCAAAAGCCCTTTGCAGACGTGACTTGGTGCACAGGAGCCAGTGGCGTTTCCTGGTGGGGAACCTGCTTTGGGAAAGGAATGAGGATTATGCAGCCGAGCTGTCCTCATGAGCCTGCGTGCACGGACATGTCCGTCTGTCCTGCTCACCCGCTCTTCTTCCCCTCCCTCCCCAGTAATATTTCAACCCTGTTCATCCAACTGTGGCAGAGGGGCACAGGACTCAAAAATACGTTGACCCTGCCTCTTGCAGAGACAGAGCAGAGGACAGACCCTTTCTCTGTACACAAGAGCTGCGAGGTGAGCACAACCCTTAGTAGACACCGGAGAATCCCCTGAGCCATCCCAGACCCATCGCAAAGCTGAGCTGCAATGCTCCTGCACAGGACATGGGCAGCGGCTCAGCTCTACCTCCCACCTCGTTTCACACCAAAGAGGGTCCTACACCAAAACCCTCTGTTTCCTACCCAAAAAATGCCACGGTGTGGCTGTCTCCAGCAACCCCAGCAAAGCACCTGTTCCCCCTCCGGGTGTGACCCCCATCCCCAGGGCAAGGGACGGGATGAGGCAGGAGCGGGGCTCTGCCAACACAGAGGGGGCAAAGCTCAACATGGACCCGTATTTTTGTCCAAATGTCTCTTTTCTTTTTGTTTCAACAAGGAAACATTCTCAGTCTCTTATTTAAAAGCACCCGAGCTCCAAACCAGGCAATGGTGAGGCACTTCTCTGCCTGGTCATGGGAAAACGACAGCTGAAGTATCAACAAACCCCAGTCCCAGTTTGAAAAAAAAAGCGTAACGATATCCTGAACACGAACAGAAACGGGTGAGTCTGCAGTCTCCATGGCTTATATCTTCTTTTGTGGTCTTTTTTTAAAAAAAAAAGTGTTCTCCCAGAGCTTTTAGCCCACCTGGCCGTGGCAGACTCGCCTGGGCTGATGGTTGCCCTGTCCCGCCTGCATCCTGGACATCGCTCCACCGTCCCATGGTTCCCACCATCCAGGGGCATCCCCGACCTGCCGGTCCCTGCCCAGCCGTCCCCAGACAGGAATCCAGAGTCACATAAAGAGGGACCCAGACAGCAGCGAGCAAGGTGGGGTTCAGCCTCCCCCAGTTTTGTCCCGGCGCACCCTGCTCAGAAGAGGACCTGCCCACTGTTGGCATCCCAGCAGCCCATCCAGGGCAGCTGGGTGGCCCATTTGCCAGTGGCCACCACCTGTAGCTTCGCCCGGTCGAATTGCCAGTACTGGTCATCCCGAAAGAAGTAGATGAAGCCGTCACGGTGGGTGAGGGCGCCCACCGTGCCGGGGGGCAAACCCTCCCAGTCCTGCAGGCTGCGGGGGTAATAAGGCTCCACGCCAAGGGTCTCCTCGCTCACCACGAAGTACTTGGCTCCTTTGAAGAGCACCAGGCGCCGGAGCTGCTGGAAGTAGAGTGCGGTGTCGGGGTGCCGCGGGAGGCCGCGGGCACTGCATTTCTGGGGGAAGCCTGCCTCCAAGGTTGAGCCCACGTAGCGCCAGCACCGGCCACCTGCGAGGAGCCGGGGAGAGGGGTTAGGGTCCCATCGCAGGGTTGGCTCCAGGAGATGTGAAGGACTCAGCCACGGGGCCAGCTTTGCAGCTCGAGAGATGGATCTGTGCCGTTCATCCCACTGATGACCCAACCGGCACCACTGCAGGGCTGCCCCATGGAGCAGGCTGGCTGGGGAAACTGAGGCATGGTAGCTCATGGGCTTGAAGGCAGGGAAAGGGACCGCCATGCACACACAGAGCCAGGTCACCATGCCACCTGTCAGCCCAGGCTGCTTCCTTGCAAACATCCCTCTGTTCCTGTGCAGCGAGCGGGACAGACGGACACAGACCCCTCCAGGGCTGGGACAACCGAGACCAGAACTGCAGCAGCAGGAATTGCAATTGGGGCTGAGCGCTCGGCTGCCCCTGTAGAGCCCTGTCCCTATGAATCAGGCAGACAAAAGCCCCTTTCTGCTCACAAGCCGTGGCCTCACCCAGCCCCGGGGAGGGAGGGAGCAGCCGAGGGATGGGGAAGGGAAAGGGGCTTCTGGCTCCCACCCAACCGCAGCAACAAAGCCCCTTTCTGACCAGCCGGCGACTGGTTTCCATTAAAAGCTGGGGCTGACCCTGGCAGCCGGGCTGCCTGGTTTGACCTTCCTGTATAATTCTGGACACAGCGTGTCACCAGGCAGCTTGTGGGTGGCATTTCAGCTCCCTGTGGCAGCTCAGCCCCCGGCACGGCACAGGGAACTGCATGCAGCGGGAAAATGCCAGAGTCCTCAGCTCCCCTGCAGCCACATATCTTCGGGGAGCGTTTTCTCCCAGGGAACCCAAAAGGATTTGATGCATCTGGTTTTATTTTCAAACACAGGCGAACACTGCTCTCCTGAAGGGGCTAATGGGGAAACTGAGGCACAAGGGGGTGATATGCCCGAGGCTATATGGTTAATCTGTGGCAGTCAGCGAGCTCAGGGCTCCTGTGGGTTTTTGCACACTCGGCACCCAGTGATGCCCCAGCTGTGCACTGGGAGGGGACCAGTGGGCAGGGACAGGGGACACAGGCAGGAGAAGGTGCTGCAGGCAGACCAGCAGGCAGGAGCCGCTCTCCTGCCCACACCTCACCTACCTTTGAAGAAGTAAAACTTGCCGCTGAGCTGGGACCAGGTGCAGGCGTCGATGCCGGGGGGGAGCCCAGGCCAGCGCGGCTGCAGGGGCTGCGGGTCGCTGGCGTTGCCACTTGCTGTCACCACCCAGTAGTGGCTGCCCTTGAAGATGTAGAGGTTGTGATCCGCATCTGTGGGGCACATGGAGGATTGAGGGGGTCCCAGGTGAGAAACCTCATCCCACCTGCCAGCCATAGCTGCCTGGTTCCCCTCTCCTCCCCACGCAGCTCCTCAGTGCTTCAGGGATGCTCCGGTTTTGGAGGTTCCCTTCTGCCTTTGCAGCCACCCCCTCGGCTTTCACAGTCCCCTCCGCTCCAGCCTGGAGTGGGTAAAAGCTGACCACAGCTCCCTCTCAAGGCTTGTCCTCCACATTTGAGCTCCTGCAGCAAATAAGCCTTGCCACAGCCCAAGTTTTAGGATATTTTCCCCTTTCCCAACACACCAAGCCATCGCTGTGTCCCCAGGATGCTCCACTCAGTAACAACGACATGCATCAGTAATGCCACCAGCCCCAGGAGCACATATGTGGCTGTGGACCAGCCCAACCCACCTTTCCCACAGCCAGAGCTTATCAGAGCAGAACCAGGCTGCTGCAGCACGGGGGCAAGCTGGGGGGGTGCATGTTTTGGGGGAAGGCTGTACCAACAGACACCCACCAGTGGTTATGGCATCAAAGAAGGAGTGGCAGTAATAGGCGCTGAGGCTCCTCTGCTGCCGGTCCCCACTGTAAAGGTCCACGCTCCAGTCCTGGAAGTGAGTGAAGACCTTTCCGGGGAGCTGGATGGCCGAGCCCTTGGAGGGTTTCCCTGGGATGGAGCAGGGATCGGTGAGTCGTGGAGAAGGAAAACAGCTTTCCCCAGAGCACTGCGTGAGTGCAGGGCTGGGGATCCACCCCAGGGCTCCAAACACTCCTTGTGCCACCGTCTGGTTCCTGTCCTCTTCTATATGGTGGTGGCAAAGACCCCTTGGTACCCCCAAAAACACGCACAAGTTTCTCTGGTTGCAAACAAGCAGGCAGCAAGTCCAACCTTACCCATCCTGGAGGAGCTGGTACCCATCCCACATGCTCCACCACATCTTCCTCACCAACCACAACGCAATGGGGCCCATCCCCACCACGGCCCTTGCACGTGGTCCTCTCCCCTTGCAGAGACCTGCTCCTCGCTCTCCACCCCAGCGAACAATGCCGGAGGAACCAAGGGATGCTTGGGGAAACCAGGCTCACCATACAAGTTCTGGACGGCCAAAATGTCATCCCAGCTGAGGACAAAATCCTTGCTGAGCTTCTTGTAGTAAGGAGACATCAGGGCGCTCTTGACAGGGGAGTGCTCCAGCCCCAGCGTGTGGCCAACCTCATGTGCCACCACGACAAACAGGTTTCGTCCTTTGCCGCTGTGCAGGGACCAGCGCTCGGCGCTGTCAAAATGGGCTTCTCCGCGCCGGGGGAAGAAGGCGTGAGCCAGGGCACCTCCTGGGGACACGAGAGCCATCAGGGACCACGGGGCAGCAGAGAACATCAAAGCCACCACAGTGACACATGCCAGGCAAAGGCTCAAGAAGAGAGAACACCTGGGCTTGTCTGATATTAAAAAGGCAAAGTTTATCTGGAAGGAATGAGCTCAGGTTTGGAGGGTGCTATCAGGGTGGGGAGGGCTTCTTGAAAGTCATCAACCTGATCCTATAACAAGCATCTCAACTGCCCTGCTGGCAGACCCAGGTTGCAGAGTTGGGAGTCAGGACCCCAAAGTAGAAAGCAAACTGGTGTCCTTGGTTAGAGGGACTGCTGGGGCAGAGCTTTGCCTCCACCACCCCCAGCCCATCACTGCCCCAGCCATCCTCCCTGCCTTGGACAAGCCCACATTGCAAAAGAGAAGCTTACAAGGCAGAAGCAACCAGCACCTGGTCCATCGAAAGCATTGTTGAGTCCATCGTTGTGGTCCCCATGGAAGAAGGTCAGGCGGATGTCGGCCGGGCCATCCCGCGCTTCCCAAAACACCAGCGAGGACACGTTGCTCCAGAGCTCGAAGGCGGCTTTCACGGCCAGGCGCACCTCGTGCTGCGGCAGGTAGGACGGCCAGTTCACCACCCGGTAGGTCAGGTGCCGTTTGTACCACCTCCCGCCTGCAAGAGGGACAAGTTCAGCATGACAATGAGCATTTGGATTTGTTCTTCCACCCCAGGGCTGCTTGGGAGGAGGAGAGCCTCCCAGAGCTGGGAAAAGCCATGGCTTTCCCAAGCTGAAGCTGAAAGTCCACCAGCAGCCTTGGCAGCCTGCACTGGCAGCAGGACCCGTGAAGATGTTGCCTGGAAGCCCAGCTGGGGATAACCCAGTGAGGACAAACCACTGCTCGCCATTCATTTTTAAAGCATCGTTTTACCATCACCAAGGATCTTCTTGCTCGTGGTTTCCTCTGTCCTTTCAGGGGAGACACAGCCCCGGTGCCACTGGGGCGCATGGTGACACAATGATGAAGAGGACAAGCCCATGAGATCCCCTTAGGCTCCTCATCCTCCTCCCACCATACAGGGGTGCAAACATGTGTGTTCCCACAGCTGCCACGCAGCATCACAGCCCCCTCCTCCTCCTCCAGCACCCTCGCAGCTGTGGAGACCCCGGGGCCCCACAGTTACGTCTGGCCGGGGGCGTCCAGGACCAGGAGAGAAGCCATGGGACCACACTGGGAAGCTGCAGGTGCCAGAGCCGGTGCCGAGGCGTGGGAGCGGGGACAGCCCTCCAGCGGCTGCATCTGCTCCAGATGTGCGGGGAAACAGGGGGAACAGAGCCGGCAGCACGCCGGGACTCGCTGCTGTGGGTCTGCGCCAGGCCGCTCAGCAAAGCTGGCTGACATCCCACCCCAGCTCACCCACCCTGCCCACGGGGACAAGCCCCACCAGCTCTGCTTCCTTCCGCACTGGATTCTGAGCAGCCCACGGCAGGGGCTGGATGGCTGCAGCCCTGAGAGAAAGCCCCAGCATCCTGCCCTTCCCTGCAGAGAGGCAGAGCATCTCCCAAGGGACAAGGACAGATGGCACCCATGGGCAGGAGCCTTTGGCTAGAGCATCTCACACTGGAGGAGGATGGATGGCACCCGTGGGCAGGGCTGGGCGAAGGGAACTGGCTCCCAGGGAGAAGAAGGCTGGCTGGGTGCCACACGCAGCCGTTGAGCCCAGGACAATTGCAGGCAGGGAGTTCCCTGAGGGGAAACCCAGGACACTGCTGCCCTATGGGCCGCCTGATCCGTAAAGCCCAGCAAGGCAGCTAGAACAAAGTCCTCTTCCCAGTGCCCTCTGCTGCAGACCCCGATTTCCAAACCCAGTGCCTTTCCAGAGGCAAACAGCACCTATCCCCAAACCCTCCCAGAGAGCAGAAAGACGAGGGCTTCAACTGCAGAGGGGCAGTTTGTTTAGAGGCACAGAGAGCGGTAGATGCACCGGACCCCATCCCACACAGGGACCCAACCTGCACCGCTGGGTGGGACCAACCCCAGGAACAGCGGGGGTACAGATGCCCTCCCCAGCCCCACACTGGCCACTGCTGCCAGGATAACCCAGCCAGGAGCCAAAGCTCAGCCGGGGTTGGCTATTGCCACCCCTTGCACCGGGGTGCAAGCGTTGCCCTAAGCTGGTGGGACGATGGACGCGGCGGCTGCCCAGCGAAGATCCTGCGGGGTGGATAATAACAAAGCACTTTGCTGGCTCAGCTGCAGCGGCTTCCTGCTTCAAGTAGGAAAAACAGCCAATGTAGCACAAAGGCTCTGGCCTTCCTGACCGGTGCCACCAGCCCTGCAGGCACCAATACGGCTCTGCTCCCACCCCGGCTGCTCCCCGGCTCGCTGCCACAGGGCATCTGCCAGCACCAGCCCAGCGGAGCGACAACTGGTGCCACACAGAGCCCTTCCCCACCTGGGCTCGGGGCTGCTGGGCATCTCTTGCCGCCCACCCACAGACCACAATCCCCAAAAATGAGCCCCACGAGCCGCAGGGCACAGGCTGCTGCTGTTTGCCCATCTCCTGCTGTGTGTGCCCCCCTGGCTCTGCCCTCCCACCCGGGACACATCAGACCCTCTGGTGCCTGCAAGGGCGATGCTACATGTCAGGGTTTTGGCAGGAAAGCCAGAGGCAGGAGGAGGAGGATGGGGTTGTCTCCTGGGGCCGTCCATCGCCAGCCCTGCCAGATGCAGAGACAGCCTGACACGGCACAGAGCCCTTTCTTAATCTCGCCTTCATTTTTCCCATGTCCTAAGCGCAGCTGGTTCCAGCCCTCTTGCTCTCTAGGAATCCAGTTACTCATCTGTAAGCCCAGGAGGCAGCTTGTGAGAGACAAAAGGCCCAATCCTGGATACAGAGGAGCAAGAGATGTTGCTTGGAGCAGAGTTAAACCCCTTAACATGGGTGAAACAACTCCCTGTGGCTGGGCGGTCCAGCACCAGCAGGTTTTGTGGTTACTGCTGGGTGATTAACACACATTAGAAGCCTCAAAGCTCTGCAGAGCCTGGGCATGACTTAACCGTGTGCCAGCCCCTGCCCTCCATATCACATCACCACAGCTGTGCCCGGGGCCATGGTGACCTGACAGCCCCTCGGGAGATGTCCTGGCTCCCTTGACAGCAGTAAAACCACCCCGGAGGGCCAAATTTCCCCGTGAGTGGGAGTTGCACCTCTCTAATCCCTGCTGACACCAAGCCATGCAGAACAACTAAAAATAAAGAGATTTAAAAATAAAGTGGTGCAAAGTCCAGGCAGATGCTGTGATGGGTGTTGTGCCGGCTGGGCTGCACCTCCCGCCTGCGACAGCATCTCCAGGAGCCGGGATAGCAGAGCTGGACTCCCAGCACCCCAGAACCCCAAACCCCACCAGGATTTTGGTGTCAGTGCTCACCGTGTGGTGTGGTTTGCCGCCGGCGCCGGGCGGCAGATGCCTGGCGTGCCCAGGCGCCGCGGCTCTCCCCGTCGCCCGTGCCGCACCGCGGCAGAGCCATCTGATGGAGCGTGGGGGCATCCAGGACCCCGCTGAGCGGGAGGTGGGTCACCCGCTGGAAGTCCCTGGAAAAGGAAGGGAGATGTCAGCACCCACACTCCGATCCATCGCCCGGGGGTTTCCGTTGCATTTGCGCCGGGTGTTTGAGCTGAGCCAGGGCTTTCACCCAGCGAGCTTCATGTCCCATCATCAGGAATGCATCTAGGTGATAAACAAGAAGGATTTGCTTCTGCAACCATATCTGACCAGTGAGCCATCTCTTAGCAGGGCAAAAGCAGACAGGGGAGCCTAAAAAGCACCTTTTCTTGTTTTTAACCCCAGTTGTTTGACTTTGCACTTGACCTTGCACAGGGTCAGGCCAGGGATGCTCCTGGAGCCAATTGTGATCTCGACAAGAGAAGTCCAAGCAAGGGCTGCCAGCTCAGCCCCCTGACATCTCCCAGCCATCCCCAACCTTGGCCTCGCTGCAGATATTATTATAAGGGGAGCACCGGGCCATAAAAGGCAAATAAAGCAGCGCAGCAAGGAGCTGGGCTGCCAGCAGCCAGCAGCCAGCTGCGGGAGCTGGGTACGGACCGGCGGTTCCAAAAAGGGTTGGTTGTCCTTTATCATCGGACCGGGCAAGTGAGGGTTCCCGACTGCAAAAATACCCCCCAGCTGCAAAAAGACCCGGCAGCTCCCCTGCAGCCGGAGTTGCTGCATTTCTGCTGCGGTTTTAAATAAAAGGCTCCTACCTCACCGCCTCCGTGAACTCAGCGGGGCTGTGCGTGCCGGGCCCTGGCTCGCTGAAGTAGCCGTATTTCTCCAGGAACAGCTGCAAGAAGAGAAATGGGAGAGGCGCAGCTCAGAGCGCAGGCAGGCATTTGCACGTGTTGGCTTGGGAGCAGGGGGAAAAAGGGAGACCCGATGGGAAACAGTGCTGCAAACCCTGTGCTATGCAGAAATGCCCAGTTATTTTTTTTTTCTGAGACATCTGCACCCCAAGCAGCCACCCCTCCTGTGCTCAGACAGGTTTATGTGTCTCCTCTCCATCATTTTTGGTGGCTCGTGGGTTTTTGGCCGTGATATGATGCAGGAGTAGGAGGAAACATTGCCATCAACAGATCAAAAAATAACCCCTGCTGCCATGTCATCCGCAGCTAGAGGCTACCAAACCCACAGCTCTAATCACCTCTGCTCAAAGCAATGATTAAAATAAAGGCTAAAGTGCTGTGGACACAAGGAGGGTGGGGGTGAGATGGGGTCAGGCTGCAGCCTCCCCCAGCCCCACGCAGGATGTGCTGCTGCAAAGCAAAGAGACTCCAGGGGCAATCCGCTCTGCCAAACCATTCTTCTTCTTATCAGCCATTTACATGGACAGAGGTTGTTGCTCTGAACTTGCTCCAGCACATAAATTGCATGTTAAAAGAAAATAAACCATTTCCCTCTGCCCAGCCTGCACTCCCAGCTTTCAGAGAGGTTAATAGCCGAGGTGGCAGGACTGCTCCCCCCCCCCCCCCCCNGCAGGAGACAAACAAGCCGCCCAGCATCCTGTCAGTGAAACAGAATCCGAGTTAATGGAATGAGGAATAAAAAGTGAAAGCGGCTGCTCGGTTTCCCGCATCCCAAAGTGGGGATGGGCTGAGCACCAGGACGGCCCCGGGACAGCACGGCTGCTGCGTGCTGGAAAACGTGTGTTTTAAAAACCTCTTCCCTCCTTGCTCATCTTGGGTGTGGAGAAGAAGGGGGTCAGTGTTAACGTGTATGCAATGCAACTCCTGTCCGCCCACCTTTGCTGGGCAATTCAAGCCCCTCCGTGTCCCGTGGAGGTGACAATGTCCCTATGTCCCTCCCCGGCGTGGGAGCACCGAGCCGGCCGCACTTTGCCGGTCACCTGGCGGGAGCAGGAGCAGTTTCTGGATCCGGCAGCCCCAGGATTCGCCAGGGCCTCTCCCTCTCCTCCCACGCAAACCCTCCGCTCGCTGTGAACAGTCATCTTTACATCATCCCCAAACACGTCACCCTCTGCACCCACCACCTCCCCAGGGGCAGGGCAGGTACCTCGTGCTCTGCCTGTTGCTCAGCCCTTTGCGAGCCCTCCCTGCCCCTTCCCACCCCTCATCTCCTTCAGCCACAGAGTTATCCCCTCCTTCACGCCCCTTCTACCTGGAAGATCCCCCTCCGGCACGGCTCCTGCCACAACACGCTCCTCACCCAGCCCCAGCCAAACAATTTGGCACGGTTTCCCGCCGAACACGTCGGCTGGAGGGAGCAGCATCTCTATGCAGCATCAGGCTCCAGTCCCCGTGAGTCAAGATGAATCGGGTGTAAGAGCAGACAAGAGCACTGGTTTGTCTACCAGGCAAAGCCACAGCATCTCTGCCCGGAGATGGAGTGTATACCCTGGATACATCATCTCCCCATCCACACTGGGATAACCCCCCCTTTACACGGGTACCAGGAGGCAAAATACAGCAGCGACTGGGGATGCTCACACAGGGAAGGATATGGGAATGGGAGGAGAGTCCCAGGGACGGGGCAGTAGGGAGGTCGGGTACCCCGAGGGAGGAGGAGGTATCTGGCCTCTTTCTCAGTTGTGGTTTTATAATGCTCTCCTCAAGAATTAGAAAATCGTCAGCTACATATATGGACACAGGATGATGATCTCCAGCGCTTACATCAGTGCAGATAAATGTGAGCTACAGAGCACCCAGGCAGAAAGTCCTGGGTCTCAAACCAAGGCACAGTCTAAACCTTCTCTACCACCATTTGGCTTTCACTCAGCATCTAAAACATAACAACTTGAAGCTGTTTCCTCTCCCGTAACCTAACACAATCCCATTCTTAAAGCGTGAAAATGTTTTTTTCCCCACCATGATCTCACAAAGGCTTGAAACCCCATCTGGACAAGTGAGGGTACGTGACAAAAAAGCAACCACTATCACAGCAGCTGCTTTTGACCGGCACCAAAATGTACACACACCACGGGCTCTATTACTCCTGCCCAGACCCCCCTGAGCTTTGAAAATCCAACCAAAGCAGCACTTTCTGTCCCATGTCGTGTTGAGGTTCTTGCACACAGGCGCCAGCTCTCTGCCTGCAAAACCACTCGGAGAAACGTTATGGCAGGTTCTAGACACAGTTATTGTGAACTCCAGGTGATGCCAGTCCTGGAAACAGAGCTGCAGGAGAGGGATGTGCTGATCGCCCATGTGCGAGTTATTTATCAAACAGCAGAGCAGATGAAGGCCCCTGGACCACAGACTTTTCAGGGTGAGAGAAGAACCCAAGAGCGCTGTGCCACCGTGTCCTGTGCCTGAACCAGACCCCCGTGCCCTGTACAACCCCCCAGAGACCAGCCAGGCTCTGGCAGGGCTGGCTGGCAGCTGCCACCAGCCCATTAAAACTCTCCAGAGGCTGCAATGCAAAGCCTGGCCCTGCTGGGAAACCCCCCTCCCTCCTGCCCCAGATGGGGAAATGCTCTTTTCTATACAATGGGAAAAGAAAAACAGCAGGAAACCGAGAGCTGAGAGTTAATATGAAATATGCCTGGCTCCCTGTCTACACAAGGGAGGGAGAAGAGGAAAGGTCTGGCTGCCCGGGAGCCGGCGTCGGGGCAGAAAAACCCTTTGTGGCTGCAGCAGGGACAGCGGGAGGATGGACTGGGGGAGATGGGGAGGTCCCTTCCCATCTGAGGGCTCAGGTGGGGACCTGGTCACAACCCTGGAAATCATCTCTGCTGAGAGCTAAAGCCAAAAAACCTCCTTTCCCTCGACTGCAGGCATCCCAGGTGGAAGACGGCCAACAGCAAATACAATTAGACCTCCCACCCTAGAAAATGGGATAATAATTAGAGAGCAGAGACAGCCGGCTCCGGTCCGGCCTGACCCCGCTCCAGACACTCAGCTCCTGGCGTCTTTCCACCAGTTAAATATCAGAGAAGCCTCACGTTGGGCTCCTTGTTTTTAATCACGACATGACAGCAGCCCAGCGAGCAAGCCCGGGTGGGTCCTCAGCCCCAGGCTCCATCCTGCATCATTTCACCACCGAGATGGACATGGGCGAAACCACGGCTCTGGTTTTTCAGCCTCAGTTTCCCCCCAGAGAACAGACACATGGAGACCTGACCCCTGAGAACATTTTGGCACAACTGCAGAAGGAGCGGCGGCTCCTCCTGCCCATCACTGCCTTCAGAAGATGTCAACGCATTTAAAAATGTTCATTTATTTCCACTCTCCCAAGCCACATTCCTGCCTGCAGTCGCAAACCCTTAGGCAGAGCCCTTGTGTCTCTTTTGTTTAAGTGTGTGTATAAGTACCTATATAAATATTATATATATAGACACACAGAGACACACAAGAAGGGAGATTAGCAAGTACAGAGCTTGGTTGTCCTCCCACTGAAAAGACAGAAACCACACCAGCTAATTCTGTATGTTAATGACAGAGGCTGATTAAAACCCCAGGCCCTGTCTGGTTGCTGTGACGCCCCCCTGCTCTGACTAATCTGATTCTAAAGGAACGTCCCCTCCCACCTACCCCTCCTGAAAACCTACTTTAGCTGGAAATTATCTATTTGCCACTGAAGATGTGGAGCTGGGGAAATACTGTGCCCAGCGTCTTTTAAATTTCTTTAGTTTTCACGCAATCTCCTGGAGCTGAGACGGAGGGTCAGCCAGCCAGGGGCACAGCAGGTCTAACCAAAACCTCTCCTGCTTTCAGCAACCCAGATCTTTGGGATGCTGAACCAGAGCTCACTCTCTGCCTCCCCATCTGCCTGGGCAGGAGGGATGCTACAGGACAGGAATAATAAATATTGCATCACTTGGAGGGAAACAAAAGCCATGAAACGCGCTGGGCTCCGTGTTGCCTGCCTGCAGGGCTGGCAGATCGCTCTGGTTGTTTGTGTGTTAAATACAGGAATATCTCATCAGTAAGTACTACAAGTCACCCCTGCACTTGAAACCAGCTCCCAGCTTTGCCCCAGCACCCCAGGCCCTGGGTAGCACTGAGCTGCACAACGCCCGGCAGCACCAAAATGCACCAAATCCATCCGAATGTGACCCAAAGCACTTGGGGAAAACACCGCGCTTGGCCAAACCTTCCCCTGCGAATACCAGAGCGGCTGACGAACCAGTTTGGTCACGCAGACCGGTTGTGCTTTCATGTCTAAGGAGAGAAAGGAAACAAAACGCTTGGTCTTGGCCCTCCATGGGGATGGGAACGGGGGGAAGGCGACGTCCCCACTGCCTGGCGGGCGTTATTGGGCAGAACAAGTGGGGATTGTCTGGGGGGAGGCAGGGAAGAAAGCGGGGCTGTTCGGGCGGCCGTGACTCATGGGGCTGTTAATCACACCAGGGGTTCGCCGGGTGCCTCGGAACCGTCTGCCACATCCCGCCATCATCTCAGGGGTTTTCCACACTCTCCCCAGCCACGCAGAGCCCAGCAGTGCCTCACCAGGGTGACGGCCCCCGAGAAATTCCTCCTCCTCTCCCCTACTCCTTGCATCACCCTGCTGAGGCTGAACAGCAGGATTTTTTTCCCAGGAAGGTTTTTCTTCCTGCTGTTTCAATCAGAGGGAAAATGTTGGGATCTCAGCTGGCCCCCAAACTCCACCATGTGCTGGGCGGTACCCAGAGCCCCTCGCTCCAGCCAGACTGCCCTCAGCATCACAACTGGCTGCCCCCTCCATAAAGGGGCTCATCTGGACATGGGAGCATTTCTCAGCACAAACAGAGCCTATGATTAATGCGAGCCCTTGGGTTTCTGACGGGGAAAAGTCAGAGGCCACGTGCCACTGCGAGAGAAGGAGAAGAAGGGCAGGATGAAAAAAGAAAAAAAATCAGAAATGAGAATGTGCCGGTCCCTTAGTCTCGCTTCACATTTCCATCCTCTGCTTTTCTCAGATTTTTAACCAATTTTTCTTCAGACCTGTCTGTTCACACGCAAACCACCACAGGTGTTTTATTGTCCTTTGTCCTTGGCACCGCCAGCACCCGGCCACGCTCCTCACTCCCAGCACGGGGTGAGGTCTCATGTGCCATGGATTTTACACAATTTCCTGGGGATCGGGGGGACTCGGGCATTACCACACACCCAACCGCTGTCCTGAGCACAGCCCAGCCAGAAACCAGCTCTGCCAAACTACGTGCTATCTAGCATCGAACCTTCTCCTGCCTGGAGCTGCAGATAACAACATGATTTAATGTACAAATGTTTCAAATTAAATTTCCAAATTTTTCTTCTTTTTTTTTTTGTTTTTATGTAGCTGCAGTTGATATAAATGCAGTGAAAACAAGGGCACAAGCCAGTAAAACAACTCAACCGGACATTTTCTCAGACTTTCACATCTAAGTTTATACAACCCATTTTTCCTAACATTGGCTGTTTTAAAAGCAATAAAAAAAGCTTTAGAAGCAAAGCCTGGCAGCGGTCTGAAAGCCACAAGTAACTAGAACTATTTGATGTTATGTGAGAATTTCAACTTCATCTTAAAAGCAAAATGAACCGCTCAGTTTATTTAGACAGATCCTGGGATCTGCTCTGAGGCTTCAAGGGAACAAAATCTCAGAAGTCACCAGTAAGGAATCAAAAGGCAGACCAGACCTTTTAAAGCTCTCACCCCCCAATAGCTGGTTTTCTTTCTAATTCGAATTTCGAATTTTTGATTTTCTGACCCTTACAAAATTTGGATTTTCTTTTTTTTCCAGGTGGCATGAGGGGCTGGACTGAAGTTTGTGCACATTGGGCCAAGCACACGTATAAGTCACCTCTTTGAAACAGCATCTCCCAGCATAAGAAGCCTGGACATTAAAACAAGCCTCCAAGCACTTACATGCACTTTTCAACTTCAAGGATGTGAAAAATCCCAGTTAATCGACCAGGACTTGCTGGGGTTTTAACATCAAGCATCTGTGCAAACGTACACCAGACTGATGCCTCAACAAGAAAAAATCCACAACACGAACCTTTGTTCACCAGCCAAATCTCACACCTCGTCCTCCCAAAACAAACACGAACAGACGGCAGGATGTCGTGACAATGATACGGGGACAAACAGAAGAAATCCAAACAGAGGCGATGGGGACAGCCCTGGTGAGAGGCAGGGGAGGGGCAAGAATGGCTTTTGTCCCATCCTGATTTGCTGGGAGATGGGATGGTGTCCTAGCGTAGGACTTTTATTGTTGTCGGAGATACATAGAAGGGTAGCTTTGCAGATGTACATCACCTTCAGGGACACATTTCCGTATACAGCACGAGTGGGCACACACACCTCGGTGCTCCAAGCACACCTATGGCATACGCACACATACGGCACAGGCACACCTATGGCACACACACACCCACGGCATACACACATCTGTGGCACACACACATCTGTGGCACTGGCACGCACACACCTATAGCAGACACAAACATATGGCATGGGCACAGCTATGGCACACACGCATCTATGGCATGGGAACACCTGTGTCACACACATGGCTATGGTGTGAGCACACCTATGGCACACACCTATAGCACACGCACACCTGTGGCATACATACACCTATGGCACACATGCACTTATGACATATACACAGCTATGACACACGGACACCTATTACACACACACACCCCTCTGGCACACACGCACTTATGGCATATACACAGCTATGGCACACGCACCCCTATGGCACACGCACCCCCTAGCAGGGCCACACCGGACAGCCTGTGGCAGCTCCTGCGCCCCCAGCCCGCCCGCTCCCGCTCCCGCTCCCGCTCCCGCTCCCGCTCCCGCTCCCGCTCCCGCTCCCGCTCCCGCTCCCGCTCCCGCTCGTACCTCCGCCTCCCGCCGCTGCCGCGGGGCCGGTCCGGGCTGCGCCGCCGCCAGCAGCCCCAGCGCCAGGGCGNCCGCCGGCTGCACCCGGGCGGCGGGGGCTTCCCCGGCACCCCCCGTGCGAGCACAGCCCCGGTGCCTCCCTCCCCGTCCTGTGCGGGAGGAATGATCGATCCCCGTGCATCCTCCAGCCCCCTTTCCCAGCAGGGCGATGCCCCTTCCCTGCCACATCCCTCTCTTGCACACACGCACAGGGTTTGTGAATGAGGGAAACAGAGCCGAGCTCAGGGCAAGGGGGAGCTGTGCCACTGGGACAAACCCCCTTGGGATCTTCAGGCCACCACAGCCCCATCTCCAGCCCTGGGGAAAGGCTGGGAGAGCTGCCCCACAGACTCACCCTGCACACAGCTCGCTCCAGCATAGCACTGAGAATGGATCCTTCTTGTTCTCCCAGGCCTGCTGAGCATCATTAATTCGCCTCAGCTATCACAGAGGGGGACACGCACGGTGGCCACGTCAGGATGTATCCTCACTGTGGGTTCCGTCTCTCCGGGCTGGGTGTGGAGCCAGAGCACAGGCAGGTTCGTGTGCTGGGATAACCCTCCAGCTAGCTGCAGCACCTAGGCTTGAGCTCTGCCCAATTTGAAGCTGAGAAAAAGAGAAGGAGAAATCAAGTCCAGCTTTTCTTAAACCTGCGTTCATCTCTGGTCCAGACCACGCGGATGCAGAACAGATGAGGGCTCAGACACAGCGGGTCCCTCTCTGACAGCAGCCAGCACCAGCCACAAATGCAGCAGAGCAGGAGGCTGGACAAGCACCGCCACCCCTCCCCAGGGGCCTGGTAAAAACAACCGCACACCTTAGATCAGCACACTCTCAAGCTTTACAAAATAACCCCCAACTTAGGGTTGCTGGTTTGCACTTTTTTTGCTTAAATTTTCCTCCTACGTAAGGGATTTGGTCACCCATGGACAGTGAGGGGCTGTTTACCCCATAATGCACGTGGCAGCCTTGCAGGTCTCGTGCAACTCATACACAGCCCATGATCTTGTGGTTTTCAGCGACAAGTTAACAACTCTGTTTACTCCCTGCGGTATTTTGTTTGACTGTTTTGTTTTAGTTTGACTAAAGCAAAAGGATGTTTTGATTCTGCTTTGGTTTTGGGGAAAAAAAAAAACTAGGATGTGACTTATATCTGCTTTTGTTTTTATGCCAGCTTCAACGCACACCTATTTTAAAGCTCACGGGCCTCTTCCTCTTCTTTTTAATCATGCCAAAAAGCTGCATTTCCAGGAGCATCTGTTGAGCGCAGCTTGGAGAGATCCGCAGTGATCCCGTAACACACGGCTTTTCAGCTGGACAGGGATTAGCCTGGCAAGAGGGATTCGAAGGAGCAAGGGATCCACATAACATGGCAAAATAAGGAAGTCGCTGAGAGAAAAGTACAGATGGGAGAAGTGAAGAAGGTCACAGCTGGGCCAGCGGGCTGTGGGAGAGCACGGCGGGCGGCTGGCACGGGGAGCACCCGGTCCTGCTCCATGGATCCAAGGGCCGGCCGCTCCTCGCACAGGTCAGCCCAACGCTTCCTTGCAAAACAAGAGCGGCTCTGTCTGCAAACGCATCCGTGTTTGGTTCGTATCTAGGAAGCGACCGATCCATCTGCTCTTCCACTTAAGAATATGGATGATGAGAAAGTGACTGGCTGGGCGCCAGCAGGAGCAGGAAACTCCTTCCCCTGCGCATTGTAATGCGGGGAAGCGGCTGCAAGGGCACCTGCAGCCCCCGGAGCAGCCGGCTTTCCGACCTGGCATTTCCCCGGGGCTGCTGCATTAGTCCTTTGGGGATTTGGCATTCAGAGAGAGAAGAATTCAGCCCAGCCTTGGAGATGCCAAAGCAGAGTTCTCTGCAGACTTTTGGCTCGGAGTATAAAGATGTTTATCCAGCTGCTGTAATCAGAACGGTATCAGGAACAGAAAAGCTGTCTTGTGGAAAGGTGAATGGATTTCCAAGTCTTTCAGCATTAGGTAAAAGCTCAGAAGTGGGGCAGAAGAGAGTTTGAATCCTTGTGACTTCTACCCCAAAACTGAAACCTGAGAAGATAAGCCTATAGCAAATAGCTGATGAAGTTTTACTAAAACACATTATTGGAAGAGCATGATAAATAGATCAATACAAGCCCTGGTTGACTAAACATTCCCACTTCCTTGGGTTTCTAGACAAAACCCCATCTCCCTCAAATTTAATGCAAAAGGTGTCAATCCAGTCAGCTACCTTGATTTCAAACCCCTTTCCTAAGATGCCTCCACAGCTTGGACTGAGAGTTCCTAATTTAGTAACATGAGTTTAGTAACATTAGTAACAGGTGAATACACCTGAAAACCTCATGGAAAACTAAATGCCGTTATCACTGAGACGGAGTCCGGAATCGGGGAGGTTGTTTGTGGAGCCGTGGGGCACGGGCAGTGAATCACTGTCTGCTCGGGGCAGAGGCGAGCCACCACAGGAGTTTATAAACCAGCGTTATGAAACCGCGCTTCAGTGACGTGAAACTTCTGGGAGCAGCTTCTAATGTTTACCACAACCGATAAGCAAATAGCAACACATTACTCCTTGGCGGCAGTTTCTCCCCGGGATGGATGCGATGCACAAGAAGTGCTGGTCAAAACATCTTTAATGCTTTGCGCTAAGAACACGTTCAAGTCGTTCCTTTTAATCCACTCGAGATGCCGGCTCTGGAGAAGAGTCGTTCTTCAGATGTTTGCTGCAGCAGCCGCGGAGCAGTTGGGTTGGTCGCTGGGTGCCATGTCAGGCAATGTCAAAAATGCTCATCCGGCTGCTTAAAGGTGCCCAGATCTGGGACCAGTTCAGATCAGATGGGCACAGGCACAGAACCAGCTGCAGGAGTCAAATTCTTCACAAAGGCACAAGAAGCTTCTGTTCCCCTGGCTTTAGCTCTCACAAGGGTAAAGCTTTTGTGCTTAGACACAGCTTTCCTGGGTACTTCATCTGTGCAGGGTAAGTTCTGACAAGTCAAAGGTCTTTCCCTGTTCTTAATGTGTTAGATAAGGAGTCTGTCTAATCCAGTATCCTGTCTTCAACAGCCTCAGGAAAAGATACTTATCAGAAGGGTGTTTAGGAAAAAAAAAGAAAATGCAAAATCTGCACATACTTTCCTTGGCTTTACCTTTTGTGTGCAGAGGTCCTGGGAAGTCGGTGAGGTCAAGAGGCAGCATCCAGCTGATGAACCCTCCTACAGATACATCAGCAAGAGTTGTGCTGCATTTGCTGGATCAGTTTGACTGAATCTTACCAGTTATTTGCTCAGAGGATGGCTAAAACCATGCTTCCCTCTTTCTAGGATCGTGGTACCACCCGAGTTCCAGCAGATGTGACCATATTAGTATGAAAAATGAACTTTAAGTCCTTCTGCAACTTCGGGTGCATTCTGGCAGCTCTGTTTTATGACAACAGCTTTTCAAGCAATTTCTACAGCAGCACTGACAACATCATGTGCTGGGGACAACGTCACACGAGCTCTTTGTTACCCTGGAAATAGGAATTATCATTTCTAGATTAGGCAAAGCAGCACCGGCTGAATCCTGGCCCCAAAACCCCAAAGGCTCGAGCTGTTGGCTTCAGTCACAGCTTCCATATCTCTCTCTAGGACTGTGGTATTTGAGCAATTTATAAAGTTGCATTACTTCTTAGGGTGAGGTGGGTTTGGCTGTATAGAGTCAGCACAGAAATTATTTGGCTGTTTCTTAAATGGTTTAGCTATTTCTGTCGCATTTCAGCTCTGTAACGATCACACGCCTCTCCTCCATCGGCATCTGTTGCAAACTAGACCTTATTTACTACCTAGGTCATAGCACAGGAAGACAGGGAATACCTAAGGAAATGCATGCAACTGAAGTCATTGTGAAGCAGTAAGATTTCACAAATAAAACAATCAGCATTTATTGTTGTATTACAAAACACTTCATATTTTGGCAATATTTTACAGTTTATCCTTTTCTTTCTTAGGGCCTGTTGAAAAGGTATCGGGGGGGGGAAGAAAAGAGGACAATGTTGAAATCAAGATTAAATTTTAATGCCTTGCTTAAAAAAAAATCCTCCCAAACCACCCCAGTCCCTCCCACCAAAATAAAAATCTAGTTTCACTCAATTCCACTATCCAAAGAGGGCATGGGTGAAGCGGCAGGCAAAATTCCGGCAATTTCACTATCAAACGCATCAAGAAGACAAACAAAAACATTCACAGTGGTCTTCAGTATGGTCTGTTGCGTTGATCATTTCTGAAATCATTTCTGAAAGGGAAATAGAAAGTTATGAGGTATTTCTTAAGCAAATAACAAACAGTCCCTTCAGTCAAACATCTCTACGCTGACTTTTGTGTATTCTATGTTTAGATCGCCTTATCCAAAAATGCTCACAAAACACACTCAATAGGCAAACTGACTTATTTTTTCTGGAAGCTCCTATTTGTAGTTACTGTTTTCATAGCACAGTTGTGCACGGACACATAAACAACACTTTTCCCACAGTCCCTATCAATCCCACAGTCTGTATGCTGCACAACCAAGCAAGGGTGAAGAAACCGCTTACCTTCCTCCCATTTTACCACCGTAGCCACCTCCCCGATCGCCTCCTCTGCCACCACGCCCTCGATACCCTCCTCTTTCTCCTCCATAGCCACCTCGGCCACGAAAATCTGGAGGAAAACACAAACCAACACATCAGCCGGGTTTTTCAGAAAGCTGCGGATGTCATTAACACTTTTAACACTTCGGAAGAGACGCGGTTTGGTTTTACCCACCTCCTGACGGACGTGAATCTTCTGGTCTCGGCTCACCACACTGGTTGCAGGAATTCCTGCGAGCGAAGTTCATGTTACCACAGGACCTAGAAAATACAAGGATTCCCCAGACTTAGCTGCTAAGGAACTCAGAGAGCATAAATGAAACAGCACTGCCCAATTAAAATGACACTTACGGGTTAGGACAAACCCAATCACCATTTTTGGGTTCCCCACTTCTACCCTGGAAGCCCCCACCTCTTCCATATCCACCTCGTGAACCTGTAGACAAAATTATAATCAGAATAAAGGAGGGGAAATGTCTATGACCTACACATGAGAAACATTTATTAAGGACTGTCATCAGCTTCAAAACCCAAGTGACAGATCTTTCAGTTGGAATAAAAGGGTGTTTAATGTAAATATATCCCTACAAGACAAGCCTCTGCAACCACATTAGGAACTCGGAAAGCAGCAGGTAGTGTCAATGACAAAAAAATTGTACAGCTGTAGAATTCAGCATCTACTGGCTGAGGTACTACAAGACAGGCCGAAGTCTTGGGCAAATGACAACAGAACTTTCAGCCACCACCAAATCTCAGCAGCATTTGATGTCCTGAACTTAAGGTATCTGCGTAGGTGAAATACACATTCTCATGGACAGATTAATAACTTACACTAACGGGGAAAAATAGGCAAGGATAGCACTTGGTGGCTAGAAAAATTTGCTTCACTACGTATTTTTTATAAATTCTTTTTCAGCAATAAAAGGAAACTTGATGGACTTGAATTGCCAGTGGGTAAATATAAACCCACTATGTGCATTAATAAAATGTCATACAGATTTAACAACATATAATATCAATCACATATGGCCAGACTTAGTCAGAGAACAAACACTTAACAACCAAAAAAAAATTTCTCTGGATTAATGCCAGGATGCATCTGACACAAGCACAGGGACAACACAGTTCTTGCTTTCTGCATCAAAAAGATTATGAACTTTTATACCAATTGAAGTTCTCGAATAATCATTTTTTATCAGCCTACAAAACTGCCTGATTTAAGAACTAAAATTTGTTGACAGCCACCACACAAAGCATCAAAAATGTAAAATGGTAATTAATATCCAGCGGACCACTAACAAAACCGTTATGCAGAGAATCAGGGAGATTAACATCTATTTAATTAAGAGTCAGACATCCAACTGCTGCTTTAAATCAGTAGCAGTTAAACAATTTGCTCTGCTTAATACCACCTGGAAACATCACCACATCTCCAGGCTTTCCTGTAATTAGCAAATATTCACTGGGAATTCACACCTATTTATGTGGAACCTGTGTACAGCCTCAACACCACTGTTACCGTCTCTCTTTAAAAGCAATGCTGAGACATGATCTAGGGACTTTCCAGCTCAAAAGGAAAGCATAAATTGTGTTGTGCAAGAGATTACAGATTTCAGCTTACTTAACTTGGTTCAATCCTTATTACTCCCTTTCATGGCAGAATCCCAAAGGCCCATATACTTCGATGAATCACTGCTTCAAAGTCAACTTCTCTTTTATAAACCAGTAACAGTCAAAAAGCATTTAACTATGCAAACCCAAGGATTCCACAGATTTCAGTCCCACCTCGGCGTCCGCCACCTCCACCTCCTCTCATGAATTCAGGCCTTCTAGTTGCAAAAGTAACTTTGATAACATTGCCATTGAATTCTTTTCCTGTGGAAAGACAGAAAGGGAAAGATCAGTGCAGCTCCCAACAACCCAGCAGCAATTTCCAAAGAACAGAAGTGATTTGCACATACAGACTGAATACAAAGCTCTTAAGACACAGGGAGTCTGGAGTAAACCTCTTACTTTTGAAAATGCTGGTCCAAATGTGAGATGGTAAACACTGAGGTACTTGCTAGGTTCTCCGCAGATTTTTCACACCAGATGCAGAGTATGTCCTTTTGGTTTTACCCAATATTATTAAAACTCTGTGAACAGGCAAGCTCACAGGAGCAGGCACTTCTCCCCTGCCCAAGTTTACTACTACAAAAGAGTATCACTGAATTTCCTGTATCAAGTCTGAAGAGTTTCATATCAATGTATTTCTGGGATCTGCTCTCTTCTTCTTTAAACTTGTTCTTCACTGTACGCATACAAAGCACTTGGCACAAGATTGCCATAAGCTTTACCAAACTCCTAAAAATGCTACCACAATGCTAATAATATCGATATTAACACTGCAGGAAATCCCACCAGCTGCTAACAGATATTACAGCTCCATTGGTCTGAACAAGAAATGACATGAATGGCATCTCTCATACTTTGTGCATGGATGATTGGGGTATAGCAAGAAACCCTAACAGTTTATTACACATTTTTGGTCTTATCACTAGCTGCTGTTCCACTGAATCAGAACACCAGCACACACAAATCCCATAAAATAAGAGGACTTCATTAATGAAAACCCAAACAAACCCCAAGCTCAAATCAAAAAACAAAAGCCAAACAAAAAGTAACATGAGGTCCCCAATGAAGTTATTGATTTGCTTCTTCCACTTGCTAGACTCATAAATAACAAAACGAACAGGTACTCTCACCCACCGTCAAACCAGTCAATTGCTGCTTTAGCAGAAGGAGGGTCATCAAAAGACACTGTTGCTTCTCCCTTTGGTTTGCCAGTATCCTTATCTGTATAAAGATTTATCATAGGTTTGCCAGTCTTTTTGTTGGTCTGAAAAGAAAGGTGGTACACTTGGCATAGGAAAAATACTGTAAAGCCAGTTCAGAACATAAACTGTAACAGCTAAGTATCATTAGAATGAAGATTCTCTTGGAGCTGGCCTGCAGAAACAGATGCTTTTGACTGAAGGGTACTGGCTGTTCTCCATGAAGTAATGATGGGCCCAGTTTTTACAAAAATTGAGGCCAAGTGCAGGAAGCCCTAATTTAAAATTGCAGAAACAGAAGAAACAGCCTTAGAACACAAAAGCGTAACTGCTGAAGTACGAGGGTGGCACAATGGATAGTGTCAGTGTTAAGGGTTATAAAGACTAAAGAAGAGATGTAAAGCGATCTAAATGTCACTAGAAAAAACCTGCTAGTGCTGCCAGCTTGCAAATGAGCTGTCAGCTGGGAACCCAGATAAAAATATTATCTACAACTGCTGAGGAGTCAGAGCGAGCATCTGCCTGGAATGATACCAGTACATTTCCAATGCACTCCCTCCGCAAGTTCTTTCCCTTCTTAGCACTGATTTCTCATTTCACATACCTTTATAATACCAATTTGTTTGAAATAGTCGGCCACTTGATCTGTTGAAACATCCTCTCCAAGTCCTTGCACGAAGATAGTGTTGTTATCAGAGTTGTCAGACTCTGTATCTATTAAAAAAGAAGCTACATTTACCACGGATCTTTGTGGTAGCAACAGAAGCAACATTTTAAGCTCAGGTGTATACCGCCCACTAGCAGACCCCCTTAGATCCCAAAGACATCTAATGTGAAATAAAAGATGAGCAGAGAGCACAATTCTGAAGCTAACACCATCAACTTTGAAGGTGCACACACAGCACCTTCAAATGCTGCTGTACATCAGAGACCAAATATCTTCAACAGCTGGCCAGATGTTTGCCACACAGACAATTTGTCCATGCAGCTAAGGACACCCAAACCCATCAAAGCACCGTATGTTTTAAATAAGACAAGTTTAGCAGAAGTGTTACGGCAGTGAAAGCAGCTGCTTGGCTCAAGCAGATTCAAAGTTCATCAGCAAATTCTTACTTGCTACATGAAATGACATCCAAAAACGTACATGTGCTTTAATAAAATACATTTCTGTCACAGAATACAAGCTTTAGCTAAAATTTCTTTTGAGTCAAGGGAATTGCAGCCACATCCATCTTTCTAAAAATACATTTTAAAAGCAATGACCTAAGAACTACAATCCACTCCCACCCACTGCTTGTTTTCTTACCAGCATCTGATCTTGGTCCATAATCCCTTTGACCTATGAAACAGGTTCAAAAACAAAAACAAAAAAAAGAAAAAGACTGTTTTTAGCAAAACATTTTCAATTTACTTTTTTAGATACAAGAAAATATTTAAAGTATATACATAATGCATCTAAAATCTAAAACATTAACCAGATATTTAGAGAATATTTAGATTAAAACGTTCGACAGAAGGTGTCTGTAGGACGTTAACGTGTTCTTTAACTTGCAGCATGTGGCAGTTGCCACACTGATGCTATGCTGGTGTTATCTTGCAAATGCTGGTTGTCACATCACCAAGCAGTTTACCACTTTTTTCCTTTTTTTCCTTTACCTCTAGTACCTTTCTAAGAGGCATTTGTAACAAAAATATTTAAAAAAAAAAAAAAAAAAAAAAAACAAATAAAAAAATCCGGTGAACGTCACTGTCTCCACAAATTCTTTCATGCAATTTGACAAAGTAGAAATCCAGTTTATTGCTAAAAGTTTGGCTATTAAAACTCATGAACACACCAGCCTCACCAAAACGCTATAATGCTTCTACTAGATAGTAACAAGATATTGGTGGCTTTTAGATTTATAAAGAATTTCCACTGAAACATTTTTGGATACTCGGCACTTACCACCGTAATTTTTGAAGCCACCACGGTCACCACCACTGCAGAGGAAAAATTGAAGAAATGATTTCTTCCTTAAGTCTCTATGTGCTGAGCCCAAGGCTCAATCTACAGTTAACTGATCACAAGTTGAGAGTTACTGTCTGGCAACTAAAGCACCATCTCTACCTTCTCCTGACTTCTTATTCATCTTCAAAGATTAAATTACATGAAAGCGAATAATCTCACAGGGTGCTACACTGGAGAAGCCCTACAGAGTATTTTAAACTAACCCATACATATTGTTGTTCTTTCAATACTTTCTCCCATCCCATAAGCTGAAATGATTGGTATTAAAAACTGGGTTTTAAACCAGAAACATTATTTTCATTAAGGTTAATGGGCTTTAATTGTAGATGTAATTGCTACTTTGGAATAATTAGTACTCTAGTGCTTTCCTAGAAGTAAGAAGAGCTAAAATTAATTAACCTCCATTATTATGCATTTATATACAGGGGACAAATTATCAGTATCAGCCATTCTCTGAGAAAGGGTCTGTGGGGATCTACTGCACTATTAGCACTTGACATTACAGAGAAGGTGTGTGTATGTGAGCTTCAAAAGCAGAGGCCGTGAAGTTTTATTTCATTCATTCTGAAACCTGTGGTACAAAATGTAGACCAAGTTAAGAGATTACACACATCAATTTTCAAAGGTTAGAGGGGATTTTAAACAGGATGTTACGCCTCCAATTATGTGCATGAAAATAAACCCTCACTCTTTTCAATGTAAATGTTCATACTAGTAAGATTTTTCACAACAGCATTTTTAATTGCATCCATGTTATGAACACAATATGATCAATATTCAAAGCCTTCAGAAAAAAAACACAACCACTGGATTTTTCAGAACGTCGATAACCAAGCATCAGAAAGACCGTCTCACACTGCCATGTACTGCCTGCTTGCACAGGGGACACAGCTGCCACCTGAAAATTAGGCAGGCCCACCTAATCCCAACAGCTTTTGCACCCAGCAGCTGAGATAAACCCAGCCTAAATTCAAACCCCCATCTTGAGGGCTGTCTCCAGACTCTGGAGCTATTGTGCTGGTTTGAGCAGCCGCTTCACCAATGCACTTCGCAACCAGAAGTCACTGCAGGTTTTAATTCAGTCAACACATCAGAGTCCAGACATGGGACACAAGCACCCCAGTAAAAGGCAATGAAATAAAATTAGGGAGTAACTTCTTAGGCACTCTGTGTATCTGTTCACAGCAAATGCAAAGTCATGAATGGGAGATACCGTTTGCTTCACATTGAGATAAAATCTGTCCAAAGCGAGGGACAAAAAAGAAATAAGGTTTCAACAGATATTATCAAAACTGGATTTAGAGAGACATTCTTTGAAGGGAGATTGACATTGTGACAATACATATTAAGGACTATCAGATGTCTGTTACAACAGACTATTACTTTTCCTGTGACTTTTCTTAAAATAAATTTTTGCTGCAGATTTAAAATTGCTTCTCCACAGAAAAAAATCTGACTGCAGTGTCATTTACTTGTAGGCAATTCATTCTGCTCATGAAAGTGGCAAAATGAATTAATTTTACACGCAACATCAGAGCTGGTCTTTATTCAAGGCTGGCTGTTTTCAAGGACTGACGATGAATACACAACGGTGATTATAAAATTTACTGTAAATCTCTTTCTGCCACCTCCAATTCACCTCAGCTAAAAAAACCCACTTTGTTATGACACAACATTTTCAATTGGTTGCCTACTCTTCTAGGATCTTAACTCAGAAATAACAAGAGTGAATGTATCAACCACAGAAATGTTATCAAAGTCTTCCAGCCCTAGATTACACTACAAATTCATCAGGACAGCACTATCCCGAACACATATGTTTTCTGATTTGAAAGTCTACAACAGTGGAGACACAAATCAGAAAAACCCAACAATCTAAACACACAGAAAATGCGAGCAACACACCCAGGATTTTATAGGAGGTGACAATTTTGCTAAGATGCTGGGGTAAAATGTGTGCACAATTCTGGGAAGTGATAGAGTTGGATATATAAAATGTAAAGGAAGTCTTTGTCAAATGATTAACTTCTACCTCTGTGACACAGTAATTCTGCATCCTACACTAACAACTGCAACCCACAATTTTAAATCAGTTTTTCAATTAATGTCTGTAGAAATACGGTTTTACCCAAGTACGCTTCAACACGTTCTCTTTTTGCTTAGTCTCACATGGCCAACCCAACCAAAACTTGCATTAATTCAGTGACAGATACCCTTAATGGCAAATGAATGCTTTCCCCCATTTTTAAGTCTGATTTCACATGTGATTTATAAAGCTGCAGTGCATTACCCTCCTGAGAGTGCTGGGCAAAGCTACCCCAGATCCCTGGAAGGCACATGGATGTGCTGCAGCAAACAAAGCCAAACACAGAAACTGGTCACAAGCAGATGATGCCACAGTCTCAGATTTACCCCTCACTGAGACCCAAAATTCAGGCCTCAATCTCAGCAACTGAATGAGTTCCCACATTGTCACAGAACATGTGGAAAACAGAACTGCGGTGTTTTAGTCTGTTGCTTTACCAGTCTTGCACCCAGACCAAATAGATGGGTGACCAGATAAAAGTCTGCAATTCTAACATCCTATGTTAGAATTATGGACAGGCAACTAAAATTCCACAATGCCACCACCAAAGATAATAAAAGAGACTGAACTGCAAGCAGCCAGACTGTGTATGTGGCACCATTCATTGTGACAAACACTTACTGCTATGAAAGAATCATTTTCATACGTTCTTTTCTCCTTATACTCAGTCATATATTTAAACATCACCTACTTGAGTGTAAGTGGAGTTCATCTGAACATTGCTTACTTCAGCTGGGGATAGCTCTTTAAATTAAAGGCACAGTTACATGGAGAGCTCAACACTACAGATACAAGAAATATACTTTTAAAAAGTTAGCAGATATCAGCAAAGGTAGCACCAAGAATTCAGGAGCCAAATTTCAGCATCCAACACGCACCTCTCTCTTCCCAAGCATGTGGGAGTTACACATAAGAATGTATTTTTACAAACAAGTAAGGAATGCTTAGTGCACCAATAAAATCACTACAATTTTCTTTCTCTGCCTATGTTTATTGCCTCTGTTCATGTTTTTCCAAAGTCTATGTAACGCTAAGCTCAAGCATATACAAGCCAAATATTAATTCTGAACACAAACCACACTGTTGTAAAAAACATTTGCACTAAGTTATACTTTCTTTGTATCATAATAAGCTACTCATAGTAGCTAATATAGCAATTAAGCTGCATAGATAACTTTTGTTCATAGTACATCAACATCAAATCTGCACAAGAGGGGGGAAAAAAACAACAACAACAACAAAACCAACCTATGCAAAGCAATTAATTCCTTACCTTTCAGATGAAGACTAACAAAAAGATTACTTATTCTACAAGTAAACTTGGAAGAATAACTTAAGAGTAAAACTCTGCATGCTGAAGACGTGGTGTACCTGCTTTCTATCCAAAAGAGCTCAAAGACGAGACTCTTCTACTATGGGTTTAAAAAAAGGATAAGATTTTGCTGCTTAGCCAAAATACAAATTAGTATGATCATCAATATTTCAAGCTTCAAAATGAACGGGTGGAAAAATTCTACTAAAATCTCCAAAGATGTAACGCAAGACCATTAAAAAAATCTGAATAATTTTGAAACCCAAAATTACTAAGATTGAAAAGAGTATGTCTGATGCATAAGAAAAATTACTGTTCTCTATCTAATAATATTAGATGGGAATCTGAACAGTAATTTCTCAAAAGAGATTTTCTTCTCAGTGCTGCGTGACTTTGCACAGGCACAAAAGAAAAATGAGTTCCAAAAGCATTTATTACAGTACATATCCAAGTCATTCCAGTTTTCAGAATAACCATTCATACCTTAACGTGTTTGCAAGTACTTTTATAAAGGTTATTCTAAGAAATCAAAGCTCTCCAAATTTAAAAGGGCTAATTTGATTTTGCCCCAAGTATTGCAGGATGATGTTCTGAACTTGCAGGCTGCTCTCCCAGGTCTGGCACGCAGGCCAGGTCTAAATAGACAAAACGCAGCTCCCAAAAATCTTGCGGGAGAACCAATTTTGCAGCCAAAGTCACCATATCATGAGCACAAGAGAGCAGCGAGGCAGCGGTGAGACTGGTGACGGGAGCAGCTTGGGCTATAGAGGTGTAAAAACACCAACAACTGGGTAACACTCTTACCCGCGAACAAGCTGCAACACGTTCTCCCTGCATTTACATGTCAGTGAAGACAAAATTTGTATTACTAGGTACCACAGACAAGATTCATTCACTATGATCTCAAGTTAGCTATTTTCTTCTTTGTAATGTCCAAGAACAATTTTTTGGTATTGATAGAACATTATAGAATTACATGTTATTTTCTAACCACTATAAAAATCAAAGCCTCTGCTATTCCTCTATGTAGACAAGATTTTTAGATAAGATTATCTCCCGATGGCTATGGAATTTCCACAGTTTAATGTTAAGCAGTAAAATGTGATCGAAGTAAAGAAGTGAAAATGGTAACTAGTTACTGGAGGTAGACTTGACATTCCTAAACAAGCTGATTTTAGGAAAAAAAAAAAAAAGAAGAAACCCAAGGAAAGAAAACCAAAAAAAACCACCCTGAAACTCCACAATCTCACAGGACTAAACATGATTTCTTACCTTATTAGAAGTTATTTTCCCCTTGATTATACAGTTTGTTATTTAATTTAACCTTTTAGAAGCACGACTTTGGTAAAATACACAGGTCAGAAGCAGAATCCTCCCTCATAATTATGCAGAAAGACTGAATAAACATATATGACACTGTAGTTTCAGAAAGTTTATGCTACAAAGAGCATTAAAGACCACATCACTTAGCAGCAGCAGACAGGATTCCTAATAAATGCCGTCGCACTTTGCTGTATTTCCCCCTCTTCTCCATTCACCTCCACTCTTCTCCTCCTTGTGGCTTTCAAGTCCACTGAAATACTATTATCTACATGGATGTGTGAACAAAATTTTTCTTACATTTTGCAAAAAATATGGGAAGAGGCTTTATTTTCACAGACATTAATTTATTTTACTTCATCTTGCAAAGACAGAAGTTTGGTTCAAAGTGATAAATTCTACCAAAAGTATGTTTTTTGAAGCTCACATTAATTTCTTTTTTTGGAAAGGGCTCAGCTATAAACAATTTTTTTTAAAACTCAGGTTTTATCATAGGCATACGGAAAACTCTCATCCACATGGAAAAGATAATTTTTAAAAATTGTTCCGTTTTAATTGAAAGTGAACTTAGAAATTACTTTGCTAGTCAAGTTATATAATATGGAACCCCAGCAAACTGTAACATCAAATAACTATTAGTACACTTTTGTAATTGTGCTACCACACCTAATTAGGAGAGATGGGGTTCACCTACGTCATCAAAACAACAAGCCATGAAGTACAATTTGGGACCACATTAGGAGCAGGCAAATGTTAAATGTGGCTTAAAAATAAATATTTTAAAAGAGAACCAAGTCTTAACACACTGCTGGATTATGTTATTTAAATTAGATCAGTTCAAATTAACAGTATTGTATAATTAAGAGCTCTTCATCTAGAGTTCTAGCAATAAGAACCCAGAACTGTGCAGTCTGTTGAAGGGTAAGTGGTGCTGACAAACAACAATTCAAAGCTCACCAGAAGCTTCAAGATTCTTACTTTGCATCAATGAGCACCCCACACCCCCAGCCATTGCACAGAGGTACGTAAAGGGAAGCCAATTGTGATAATTTATTAAAAATAATAATGTCATCTGGCCTAATTCAGCAGGATTTAAAGCAGAGGTCCCAGTCTCTCAGACCTACGCATGAAATCATCTGAAAGCACAAAATTAAATATGTGCATAAATTTTCCTGACAGGAACAGGGCCTAAGGCAATGGCAGAAGGGGTAACAGTATCGTTAGTATTTGAAGTCTACCTAAAATAAATGTGTTTAGACTAACAGCTAAACCAATAATAAAAATTGTATTTTGATGGAAGTTTTAAACCACCAAAAAAACGGTGGGAAGCAATAGCATTATTACTAAATTATTTCTAAATTATTTAGGAAGCAGAAAGATAATTGGCCAACCTTAGTGTAATGACTTGTCATTGTAACATCAAAATAATTCCCTGCTACCTTAGCTATGAATTTTATAACACCTTCTAAATCCCTGGCTGTTGGTTTTCTTGTCATTGAAAACAAATTTAGCAACCTTTCATTTTGGAAATCTAAATCTGAATGACATAGGAATAGGCAGATAGTAAACAAAAATTAAAAACAGATAAATAAGAAACAAGGGTAAGGAACTGCAGGTACTGGAATGAGATCACTTACCTGTATCCAGACATATGACCTCTTCCATCCATGTCATATCCCCCTCTACCTCCTCCCTGTGACCCGCCATATCCTCTATTATCTTCTCCATACCTACTCTTTTCACGACGATCATCTGGAACAATGAGTAAAACAAAACAACACCTGAGCAAATTGTAGTGCAAACTGCAGTGAAGTGAAAATTCCCACCCTACATTTGTTTTTTTGCCATTTAAATCTGGAAAGCATCAATTCCTAAATCTCTTACACTATCTATGCCACAAAGTAACGGAGCAACATTTGATTTGTTATCTCCCTTGGTTTCCAGGGCCACAAGGTATCTCAGAGTGTAAAGGCTGTACTTTAACTACACTCCATTTCCCAAACATTAAACACACATTGTCTAAAATCTACTTCTCATTCTACTTCCAGACAGCCTTCCCACTTTGCAGAAGACATCACTGAAGACAGAACAAGGATAAAGACTGTGGGTTGTGCCGCTTGTGTGAAGTTACAGCAAAAAAAGGTTGACCCTAAACTTCTAATTTCCTTCTATCTCAGAATTCACCTACACAGCATAAAGCTGGAATATGAAGTGCAGAAGTTCTTCATGACTGATCAAGACATGTCACCCTCACGGAGGAAGAAGGTTCAAAACAGCTCAGGAAGAAAATTCCACGTAGAATTTGAAGAACTCAGGGAGATGGGCTCTGCAACGCCGCCTCCAACAAATGCACATAAAACAATTCTGGGGCCTCAACAATTTTTCATCTCTGCATAATATTTTGAAAGTCTTAACAAATAAATAATTCCCCAAACATATCAACATGGAAAAGAGCTTTAACTAATCAAATCAAGTGTCTGTGTAAGGAAATCCAACTATTCCACAGTGTTTCTGCTCTATTTTATTAGCCAATATGGAACTCAACAATTGAATTTTACCTTGGCTGTTGTGGCTGTAGCTTCCCTTCTGAGACTGGTAGGATTGCTGAGAATGGCCATAGGAGCTTTGGTGCTGGTTGTAGCCTGACTTTTGGTCGTATGAGCTCTGGTGGCCATAGCCCGACTGCTGGTCATACGAGCTCTGGTGGCCATAGCCCGACTGCTGGTCATATGAGCTTGACTGGTGGTCATAAGAGTCTTGGTTTTGTCCATAACTTGACTGCTGGTCATAAGAGCTTTGGTGCTGACCATAATTTGACTTTTGTTCGTAAGAGCCTCTTCCACTTAAAATAAACACAATTTGTAATGATCGCTAAACATTCACAGAATAGAGAGAGAATAAGGCCTGAAAACTCATGACATTGCTAAAATTTCCTAGTCACAGCTACCTCCCAGTCATTACTGGCATACGGATATGAAAATACCTAATGTTTCATCTCTGCTGGGATATATCTGGCTTCCAATAAAAGCAAGGCAGAAAACTGTATGTTGACATTGCTTTCAAGGCATTCGTGTTTCCACTGTAAATTAATTTAACAGCAGCACTCCCCTTACATATGCAAGACATTATATAGATTTATGAGAAATAAATAGCATCCAGGAAACACCGGCTGTTACTCACACCTTTGTTTCCCCCCATGTACTTACTTGCAGCTTAACTGTATTATTTTTTCAGTAATTGAAATTAATCACTGACCTCTGTCACCCTTTTGCTCTTCCTCCTTCCTGATTCCACCCCTTTTTCAAAAGATGAGCACCTATACGTTTGCCATTCTCCAGTTTTTAATGATCTTACTTGCTAGCCAAAATGTCTCAGAAAAACAAACAAAAAAAATCTAAGACTCTACAGAAAGTTTCAAAGCTCTCTAAGATGAAGTCCCTTGGGTCCAACCAATCTCAAAATATCCTCTCCATGTAAATACTGCCCCATCTGCTCGTTACTAGTTCTAGCCTAGATCTTAGCTTAACGTAACTAATCCTAGTGGTAAAGATTGTGAATATTTTTGTTTAATAGCTCCACTTCAAAAAAAAGTCAGCTCCACTTCAGCCTTTGCACCATCACCAACGAAGGAAGAACTGGTGAGGGCATCCACTATTTGCTCTTTTTCCTTCTTTCCCTCAGGATGTGAGAGCTACAATTTTGTAGCCATCCTCTTCAAAGTTGCTATAATTTAATTTCTCACTTTCTCCTCACTTGTTACAAACACACGTTGAAAAGTTTCCCTCCAATGCCTTTTTTTTAATTTTCTTGGTCAAAACCAAGTTGTTGGAGAATCTATGCCCTGCTGCATTTTTTCCCCACTAGAGGTCTACAGAGTTAAAAACCACATTATTGCCTAGTCCTGTACCTTTCTACAGCTCTAATAAATGCTCAGAAAACAAAGCAAAACAAAATCTAACCATGTTCCTGCCTTCTTGAGGGATGTGAAACAGACACTCTGAGTGACAGCACCTACTGCTGACAGATTAAGCCCTGGTTTATTTATATTAGGATGTTTTGTAGTAACTACAAAAACAGAAACCACCTACAGGTTTGCCAAAGTGCAGATTGTTTTATCAGCTTGCAAAAAACTACAAAAAATACTCGGACCTTAGACACAAGAATGAAGCTTAGTACATGACAGTGTATTTTAAAGAGGTCACATCCTCAATAAAAGCTAACGTGAGTAGTAACCTCAGGGTGCAAAGCTTGTAAATTAGATAACGAAGTGGCCTTATAAGTCATCACAGGAAGCTGGGCTGTATTTTCTAACATACTATAAAACTTGAATCATTAATCCTCCTGAAACTGATTCAAGTAAACAATTCTACGATTCTGTCACTTAACAAGTAACATACATTTGTAATAGCGTAAAGTACTGAATCAGAGTATAGTATGGATACATGCATTTAAGTTATTGATGAGGATACAAAAACATGATGTTTCCAGAATCCTACTTAATTGGAAAAAGAAAAGGTATTTATTAAATTGTATTTCTCAATCCTTACCTCTTTTTTCACTACAAAAAGGCATTCTAAGTGAGGTAAGAAACCTGAAAATCTACAAACAGCAAAGAATTCCCTTGCTAACAGCTTATCTGAAGTTAATAATAAGTGTTGTAAGTTTATACAAAAGAATGTGACTGAAGAGGTTCTCAACCTGTCTTAATCAAAATACTCCCTACCAAGCCCATTCTTCATTGTAGTTACTCTCCAAAGACTTTCTAAATTTTATCTCCCTGTACAGCTTGACTTCAAACCAACTGCATCCACCCTTCTTACATAAAGAAATATTCTTCCCTTACTTCCTGTTCTTTCAGTCATTAAAAATACCTTAAGAAAGTGGATTTTCAGATGTTTGTCTTGTTTTTTTTAGCAATGATAGCAGGAAATTTGTTATAGCTCTAGCTAAGACTGTACAACTATTAATACTTTAAATAGAGACTGTTAATCTCAGCATCCTTACCCTCTAGACGACCCTTTCTGCTGCCCCTGACTGCCATAGGACTGCTGGTTGTACGAGCTCTGATTCTGATTTTCATAACCGGATTCATCATCGTATCCCTGGGAATCTTGTCCATAACCTGGTAATTGAGGAGGCAAATTTTTAGTAAATATTCACCATTTGATTACTGACAATGAATGTAACAAGCTAGCCAAACCTGTTTGATTTTGTCCATAGTTCCCATGATAGTTTCCATAGTTCTGTCCGTAGGAGGAATTGTCTCCACTCTGCCCATAACCAGAATATCCCTGTAATTTAAAGTACGTACTCAAATAAGTGTAACTTCCACAGCAAGTAATTAGTTTTCCTTCGCTAGGCAAAACTGCAAACACCAAGCACAGCTAAGAATGTATTTCTTCCCAGCCCAGATACGGTCATCCAGGAACAACTATTTTTACTCAAGGAACATCTGCTTTGAAAGACACAATATTTTTTTCAACGTACCTGTCCTTGTCCATAATTTTGACTGCCCTGATTGCCATAGGACGAATAGCTGTAAGAGAAAATCGCTTTTAGTAAATGCTTAACAGCACCCTCCATGTGGGTTGGAAAGGAAAGGTATTTTTGGTGTTATTTAAAATTCTTTTCACTCCAAAATAGGTGTTCGATCCCAGTACTGCAGTTGTAGGCATATTAGAACCTCATCAATAAATTATTGATTACCATAGTTGACTGTCAGAAGAGTTTATTTTAACTTCTACTGTTTCAACTGTAAATTTAACGTAGATGAAATTTGAGCTTATTGTAATTTGACAGATTCTTCAGAATCACAGAAAGCTTTATCGTATGAAACCAAGGCCTTTTAAAGTTTTTCGGTATATCCTTACAAAGTTAATTTTATTTTAATCAATTACTGCCAATTTTGTATTTGTTGGACTATTCAACAACATCAAAAAACAGACTAGCTTTAGATTATACTTACTTGCTATTCTGCCACTTTAAGCGTTCGTGAACTGGCAGAAAAACCATGTGCTGAAACTCCTGTCATACTCAGATATAAACTCAAACTCACAGGGTGCTATATGCATAAAACCTTCTGACTTTCATTAGCAGAGTCAGTATTAGCTATGATTTTCACACTTCCAAAAAAACGCTTTTGTTTGACTGATTAAAATATATCCCCTCCCAAAACTTGCAGTGATTTTATGAAGTGGCTTTTAGATTTCACAATTACGACCAGTTATCAGAGGGTTTTAACAAAAAATTCCCTCCAATGAGAAAATAAAATAGAAAAATAAAATTTTACATCTACATTGGCCCATCATCTTTACACTTGTATAACCTTTGACCGAAAACAAACAGCTTAAGGCAGTCGTATGCAAAATATTTCTACACATTCATGACATTTTGAAAGTTCTTACTATCAAAGGATGTCATTCCCATTTAAACTTGCTTGCTGTTGTCCCTTCAGGAATACAAATTGTTCCCCTCTTGTAAAAGACATCTCAATAAAGGCCCAGGCAGTAAGCTTTATGCACTCGTGACTCCAAAAACACATCAACACTGTATCAGGCCCAAGGATTCAAACACCATGCTGGGAATCCTAAATGGCTTTTTATTTTGCAGATTTAATTGCTAACAGAATAAAAACAAAACACACATACCTCTGCTGGCCCCCAGACTGACTGTAACTTCCAGAATCTAGAAAAAGAAGTAAGTCATACTGAGAATTTCCAACTGACATTTTATTCCTCTGCTTACTATAAGAGGAAGAAATTTGGAGAGATGGAGAAAGGCTCAAGTACACCGGATAAAGCAGCTGCTTTTCCTGCAGAACGAGACAGCTCCCTCTTTATTAATAAAAAAGGCGAGGGCTAGGGGAATGGGAGCAGAGCAGCACGGGGTGTGGGGGACACAACACAGGTACAAGCACTCGGAACTTTCCTTTTGAAGGATCTGAATTCCATTTTCAAGGTGGGTCTTCAAATATTCGGGACTGCACAACCACCTCTAATGGTTATCGAATTCAGCGCCATCATCAACAAACAGAATGCAGCAGCTTAATTACTCAAGCGAAGCTAAATACGTCAGTGCCACTGATCCCCTTCTTAAGACACCATAATAAAGCTCTGCCCGGCAAAGGGCACGGACACAGGCAGAGTTTGGAGATGTAACATCAGGGATGGAGGAATGTGACATGAGTGTATCACCCAAGCTATTTAGACACAAAGCAGCGTTTTTAATGGTAAAGTACCTCCTCAAGGCAACAAAACGCATCAAATTTTATATTCTGTAAGAGTAACATTTACCAAAAGCTGAGATGAAAAAATTTGATTTCACACGTCCTATAAAGTGATTTCACTCAGATGTGAAACATGCTCATCCTTTTGCACTGCTACATAAATATTTCATAGCCTTTTCATAATGAAAAGATTTTTTCTAAAAAGTGCAACTCAGACATGTCTATTGTTTTTAACGAGATGAAGGTCAATTTTTTGCATTATTTCCATTTTAATGATCATAACAATTACTACTAAATAGGTAATAGCATTTTAAAATTATGGTTTCACTCCAAAATTTATATGCCATTAACGCTGCTAATTAAAACAAAGAATATTAATGGTTGTGTCAAAAAGAACTCTAGTAGGGAGGTAATTAGCTATAAATTGAAGAATTACATTTAATTCTCTTTAGCTTCTCCCTTATGAATTTCTGCCAAACCACACATTTTGGAAGAAGTTTGAAAGCAACCAGATAAGAAGCCTGTAAAAAATGAACATGTAGAATCAAAGGAATTTCCTTTTTTTCCTAAATCCTTTGTTGGGCTGCTTAGTCTACAGATTTCTGGTTCATTTATTTTGGTGGGCTCAAGGGGGAGAAGAGCCTGTAAGAATTTTTGGAAACAACAGATAGCTTATTCTGGAAATTCCTGGATATGCAGACATTTTTTTCTGAATGTTTAAAAAGCTCATGGAACAATTTTCTGTGAATGAAGCAGGTATAGCAGACCAGCCACCTTGCACACTGCTCAGGAAGTGTATTCCTCTTCAGACAGAACAATCTGCTGTGTACATTTGAAAACTTAAGTTCTCATATGAAGTCACTCATATAAAGAAGCACTATTGCTTCTGTAGTATTCTCAACAGAAAAAGAATCTTGTGTTTGAACATCACCATAGAATAAAAAACGAAGAGACACTTAAGTGCTTGACTGGGAAGTACTTCAGGTCTGTGAAGAAAGTGGTTGTAGTTTACTGCCCAATTTGACTCATTTAGTAGAAGACTTCATGGTCTGAAGTCATTTCATGGCACCTTTGGCATGTTTTCTTCTCCTGGCAAAGAGCTGCCCTTGCATTAAAGGAGTCCCTTAACATACTTGTTTTGTTCTCTATCATTCGTATATTACTATGTGATGTGAGACAACGCTAAAGTGGCTCAAGCCTAACAAAACATGGCTCACTCCACAAAACACAGCATCCTTCTCCCATTCCAGGTACACACCTGTCCATGGCTTCCCAGGGGCATCACTGCTGGTAGGACCAAAACACTTTCACCTCAAAGGGGCTGAAGAAACAGCAACACAACGTGCTCACAGGAGCCCCAGGAGAAGCCAGGCAGTGTCAAGTCACCTGGCACAGCAGACATGACGTCTCCATCCTCAACTAAAGGCCTCCCATGGGAAACGAATTACAGCCAGTGCATTTGTAAGCCCATGCTGGGGGCTGTGGAGCTACCCCTACACTGCCCTGGCACCCGCAGGGGGTTCTACAGCTGAACGCAGAGCAGATGCAGCGGGCATGGGGACACAAAGGTGGGTCCACTTAAGGGGGACAAGACCGAAGGGAGGGGGTGTTGGCCCAAAGGGGGAGCACACAAACCTCACTGCGGGGAGCAGCACGACCAAAAGGGGGGTCCACATCTCACATTGGGGGGACACATGGAGCCATGACCCAAAAGTGGGGGGGCTATATCTCACAGCAGGGTTGGAGTAACAGCCCAAAGTGGGGGGGCATGAACCAAAAGGGGTTCCACATCTCACACTGTGGGGTGTGGCACAACCCACAGGGGGTCTCACACGCGGGGGGTGCCCAGCCCCACGCTGGGGTACCCACATCCCACGCAGCACCCGAGCGGGTGACCCCAAGGGGCTGCAGCCCCGCTACAACACGGGGGGCGTGACCGGACAGACCCCGCCATAAAGGGGCGGGGCCCAGGAAGCGTCACGAGGGGGCTCCCTGGGGAGGGGGCGTGGCCAATGGGGCCGTCAGCGGGGGCGTGGCCCCCCCTCCCCCTCTCCGTCGGCAGGGAGCGCGGAGCAGACGGTAAACGGGAGGAGTGGGGGGGGATGATGAGGGAGAAGGTGCCGCGTCTCCCCCCTAACATGGCCGCGGCCTTTTCCACCTGCGCCTCATGGCGCTCGCCAACCCTCCCGCGCCCGCCACACCCACACGGGGAAGAAGAGCCGCCGACCACCACCGCCCCCTCAGCCCGCCGGGCCTGGAAGCACCTACCCGAAGCCATGGCGGCGTCGGCCGCTGACCGGGCTGAGGGAAAAGGGGGGAAAGAGAGAGAGAAAAACAGACAGACCAAGCGCCGCGCCGGCCGCGCGCACACTGAAGCACCCGCAGCTCGCGCGGACTGCGGGGCCGGGCAGCCAATCAACGTGCGGGGCGCCTACCATTCGTGGGGGGGTGGAGGGGAGAAGAAGGGCCGTACCAAGTCACGGTGGCCGGAGAGGGGGGGCATTGTGCGAGCGGGAAGGGGGTGGTGGCGGGTTCACGGCGCTATACGAGGCTAGGAGTCGCTTAAAAGATTAAATTAATTTAATTAAGAAACACGCAGAGCATGTGCAGGGTGCCGAGAGGGAAACATAGGAAATGTTTCCCTCTCGGCACCCCAATTGTGCATCGACATTTGGGCCAGACGGTGTTTCCAGGGTTTCCAAAAGAGACTTCGCCATGCCGAACTTCACAGCAGCTGGGGGAAAAAGTCCTCGCTGCACTTCGGGCGTGCACAGCCAGGGAAAGAAATTATATGCTAAAATGGAGTTAAAGAAAGTGTCCAAAGTCTGGGTCTTAAGGAATTTTTAAAAAAGAAAAAAAAAAAAAAGGTTTTCCAGAGCGCCTGGCTTTTAACAAAAACAAATATTGGGGGATTGGACTAGATGATCTTTCAAGTTCCCTTCCAATCCCTAACATCCTGTGATTCTGTGAAATATTGACTTGGAGAATGGCTTGCTAAGAAAAGGGGTTGTGATCTTGGGAAACAAGAATGTGAAACCAGAGACATTGTTTCAGAAGGGAAAATTAATGAGGAATTAACTGAAATGATGGCAAAAGCAACATTGATTATTTCATCTCTTTTTTTTTTTCAGTCATATTTCTTGTTTCAGATCAAGCTACCTTTTTGCAAGAGTTTGAGAGGGAAAGTTAACAGTTGCATGCTTTCTATCTAGTGACAGTCCACTCATGCATCAGCTGGGGATACAGCAAGCACTGTGAGGTTTAACCTTTATTTTTTTAAATCCAGTAAAGAGCGTTCTCTGATTTCAGCTGAATCGATTGAGCAGATTTGCAAACTAGTTGAACTGTTCCTTTCCCCCCTGGGCGTAGCAGCAGGAGGCAAATCCCACTGCCACAGCCTAAAATAAGTTTCTGCAAAACAAGCAGTGACTGGAATGATTAATTAAAAAAAGAGGTTGAGCTCTCTCTGTCTTTTGGTTTCTCCTTGAAAAACTTCATCTCCTCCAGCCTCTTCTCCCACACCATTAACCTTCTTGTGTCTGCCACAAGGTTGGGATTAGGGCAGATCCCAAACAATGCTTCATAGCCAGGGGCAGGGGAGAAGGGGGGCTCTGCGTAGAGCCACTCGGTGTGTTTATATTTCTCAAGAGATGGATTTTCATAAATGGAAAATGGCATTAATTCAGACAGAGAGACAGGCTGACATGCCCATTTGCCTGCTGATAGATCTGTGCTGTGCTCTTCCGTTGCTCCCAATCAAAAACTTTGACACTGGGGTGGGGAAAGGATGTCAGACTCCCAACTCTCTGCTCATTGTCCTTGGCTGAAAGAGATCCCAGCTGCTTCAAACCCTTTCTCCACTTTGCAAAATCAGAGAGGGTAGGAGGTGTGTTTCTTCTGATCCTTCCCATGTAGGTGAGACCTCACAGATCTCTTGTCAGGCCTGAGCCAGCAGCCCATGACTGGGGTCATGTCGGGAGGAGGAGCTGGTGGCAGGGGAGCGTTTCTGCCACGTGGCTGTTTGTAGTGGGCAGACGCGGGTCTGAGCACCAGGAACCGGGGTCACTGCGGCAGGCCTCCCGCTGCACTTTGAGCGAAGCCTCCATTTCTCCCTGCTTCTCACCTTTTACCTGCACGTCCTTCTCAGGATGAGGCCTGTCTTTGGGCAACCCTTCCGTTTACACCCGCGTGGGTGGGCAGACGCAGCTCTGGTGCAGATGCTACCTCTCCGTCTCCACCTGTCGCACCTGAAGGGAAATGTTTGGTCCTTCCGAGCAGCCCAACCCCGCCACACGGCAGCAGGGAGCGGATGGGGCTGGTCGGGGCCTTTGTGGCTCAGCAGAGCCTCCCGCCATGGCGGGGCTGTGTTGGTGGAGGCCCATTAGTAACCCGACCTGGGGCAGGCTTCCAGCAACAGCTCACACCTCACCCCGGGGATATTTTTTCCTTCTGGAAATGGAAAAATAATAATAGCAAAAAGAAATTTTTAAAAGAAGGGTAAAAACCCCCCAAACACCTCCCGCATGTCTCCATGGTAACGGGGGCGCTGCAGAGCCTCGCGTTGCCACGGCAACGGCACAGGCCTTCCGGCGGCGGCCGGAAGCGGGGCTGCGCGCGGCAGCATGGCGGCGGGGTGGGGGCGCCTGCCGGCCGCTACCGCCCTCATGCTGTTGCTCTCGCTCGTCGTCTCCGCGCCGGGGCTGCTGCGGGGAGCGCCCGCAGCCCGCTCCGCCGCCTCGCTGCGGGCCGCCGCCGTGCGGGCGGGGGAAGGTGAGCGGGGGCCGCCGGGGCGGAGCAAAGCAGCCGCCGCCTCCTTGGCTCCTCCGCTTTCCAGGCCCTTTGCCCGCCAGCGCGAACCCCCCACCGCGCCTTTGCTTCCCTCCTCTCCGGGCCTTCTCTGTGACCTGCCCTGTACCCCTTGGTCCTGCTCAGCCTCCATTTCTGGGCGTTTCCTCAAGCCCCTCACCGAGGCTGCTGTTCCCCCCATGTCCCCATCCCTGGGCCTTCCCCGTGACCTGCCGGCTGCCCTTTGTTCCCCCCCTCTCTAGGGGCTTCCTCTGGTCTGCACTGAGCCTGCCAGGTATCTATCTCAGCCCCTCTTTATCAAGCTGCTCCCCACTTGGCTCCCATCTCTGGCCCTTGATGCTGGGCTGAGTTGGGGTACACTGCCAGCAGCTTGGGGGGCTTGCTTTTCTTGGTCCCTGTAGTTATCCCCAGAAAAAATTTAATCAAACTTTTAATTCCCATGTTCTGGCTTGCCCCCATACAGTAATTTCTTATAGCAGTCCAGTACTCTGAGCTGCTGGCTGAATTCCACAGTCTCCTCACAAATTTCCAGAGGCACATTCAGGCTGCATTGGGCTATACACTTAACTGCTCTTTTTCTGGCCTTGGGACTGAGATTGATGGGAGGGAGGTGGAGAAATTTCTGTCTCAGTCCTGACTGAGTGCCCAGGAGAATGGCTGACCAGAGGGCCTGCTAACTTCCAGGTTTTTTTTGTGAGAAAAAACAGTCTTCTAGCACCTTAACAAGTATTAATCTTTTGAGCAAAATCATAGTTACAATAAGAGTAATTTTTATGTCTCTTCCTTCTCCTTTTGAGACTGAAATTTACTACAGGTGCTGTTGCTTTTTTCCAGGCAGCTTCCTGGGACACAGCACAAGTCAGTTCATATGTCTGTGATACCCCAGATAGCACTTGTTTTAACTCCTATTTGGCTATTTACACCTGGTTTTACAGGCCTCAAGTTCCTTCTCTTGTACACCAGGACAGAAATGAAAGCTATTATTTAATTCTGTAGGCTCACTCTCCCTCAGGCATATCATTGCAGTGATTTAAAACATTCATTGCAGCCTCTGCCTTTCTAACACGCTGGTGTGCTCAGTTCACAGGTTAATTACCTACATCGTTGTCTATGAAGACCTGATATCCTTGACCTGTGGTGCCATTATCATCTGGTATTTTGCCGGCAGCTTTGAGAAGAATGTTGGCACTGTGAAGCACTGTGTCCTCACCATCGCGTTTGCTGTCCTCTCCGCCCTCCTGTACCTCTTACTGGAGACCGTTGTCTCAAGGGTGTCAGAGGTGGAAGATGCCAAAGGATTCATGCCAGTAGCTTTTGCTATGTTGGGTGTGTCCACCACCCGCTCGCGGATGAAGAAGGCACTGTTTTTTGGAGTTAGGGTTCCGGTGGTGCTCGTGCCGTGGTTTATGCTCTGCATAGCGTGGTTCATCCCTCACTCTTCTCTCTTGAGTAACCTGTGTGGGCTCCTAGCTGGGGAAGCCTGTATCCTTTCCAAGTGCGAAGCCCTGAACCAGAGTGGGATTGCTTGTCCACGACAGGGAGGAGGACATGCTGCCCTTCTTGGTGCTGAGATGTAGCAAGTGATAGGACAAGAGGAAATGGCGTCAAGTTGCACCAGGGGAGGTTCAGATTGGGTGTTGGGAACTATTTATTCCCAGAAAGGGCTGTCGGGCACTGGAACAGGCTGCCCAGGGCAGTGGTGGAGTCGCCATCCCTGGACAGATTGAACAAATGCAGAGATGAGGTTCTCAGGGACATGGGGTAGTGCCAGTGTTGGGTTAACAGTTGGACTTGTTGAACTTGAGGGTCTTTTCCAACCAAAATGATTCTGTGATGCACTGGCCTTATGGTGTTTCCTGGGCTTTTGCTCTGCTCTGGCTGTTTTAGAAACGAGTGTGTTTTGTCTGCAATCCTCCTTAACGCACTGCTGACTTCAGATGGTCTTGGCTACTGTTTCTGCTCGGATTTTCCGGAGTCGGTGGGCTCTAAGCTGGACCGGGTGTTCCCTTTCAGCCTGCTAAAGAGGATACCAGGGCTGAAATATATCCCAGTGTCCTTGACAGAGAGAAGAGCCTTTGAAAAAAGCAAGTGAGTACTGGAGTTCCTGTGAAAGATTTTATGATGCAGGGGAATTTGGAGGCATAAGTGAAGGCATTAATCATCTTTAAAAGATATGTTCTGCTTGTCGTGTTCATATCTTGGGTGTTAAGAGGAACATCTTGACCTGTTCTTGTGACATTACTGTAACTAATACGTTATCACACATTAACTCAACCAGGTCTTTCAGTGAAAGCTAAATTGAGGTGAAAACCTCTCATTTGCTGCAAGGGCAGCGTGTACACATGCAAAGGTATCACAGCTCAGCTGACATGAGAGTTAAATTGTGCAGTTCTGCCCTGACATCAGGAGTTATGGCATTTGTTTCTGGCCTTATGGCTCCTTGGGGTGTGATCTTTATCTTTCTTTGCCACACCTCACCTCCCAGGAACGCTGTGAAGTGAGTCATGTCCAAATCTGTGTATTAGCAGAGCGTTATAAATTAAAGATGTCACTTACAAAGTTCAACGTAGACCTTTCAATGCATGTTTTCAGTGTTAAGGCAAGATTGCTTTACCGAAAAGAAACCTTGGGGCTTGTGGCTGACGTTCAAAAATGGTTTTAAGTTTGTGTATAGCACAAGCCAGGAGAACTCCCTTGTATTCTAAAAAGGTTGGAAATGTAGGTCAATTTTTTCCCTTTTCTAAGATGTTATTTCAGTTTCACAGGGGAAGGATGGTTTTCTATTAAGGGTTACATTCTATGTATTATTTAAGCCATCAGCTCACTCTAAAGCGTCCTTTGAAGTGGAAACATTCCCACTGTTTGCATCTGCCCTCATCCTTGGGGAAACCATAAAAGAAACCCTTGCCTGCGGCAGGATTGAACCCCAGATCCCTCAGGGCACTCAGACCTTGCAGGGGAAGCCAAACACATCCAGCAGCCTTTGTGTTTTTACTCTTCCTCTGTGCAAGTGCTCATTTTGGGCGGAGGGACTGTCCTGCTGAGCCTGAGTCTGCATCAGTCTGGTGCTTCTGCTAATAACTGTTGTGTGCAGTGTCTCTGTGTCTAAACCTGTGTTCTTTAGGTGATATGACATAAATAGAGTGTTCTGGCTCAAAGGTATTTACATAAACATTTGACTATCAAGCAGGGCGTGGGAAGGTGTTTCTAGGATGTTTCAGTTTCTGCAGCTAAATTTGCATGTGTCTGTGTCTTAGGCACAAGTTCTATATGTGCTTCTGGGGCTTAATTTTTAGTATTTTTATTCTTATTCCCAAGTAAGAGCTCTTAATGTGTTTTGTTTGATTTTTGTTGTTTTGTTTTGGGGTTTTTGTGTTGGTTTTTTTTTTCGTTGGTGGTTGTGTGTGTGTGTGTGGTTTTGTGTGTGTGTTTTTTGTTCTGTTTTGTTTTCTTGTTTTTTTTTCAATTTCGTAAGACTTCAGGCACTAACTTGCCACCAGACGGGAGACATTGCTAGGAGGTCCAGGCTTCTATAGCGTGTTTGTGTCCACAAACAAATAAACAATAATAATAATAATAATAAAGAAAACAAACTCACACCCCAAATAAAAAGAAATAATCCAAGCCTCAAAAACCCTTATTCCTGCTGAGAATCCAGTCATGTTCTTCATGAATATTGTCCCGATTCTCAGCACTCCTCTGAGCAGTACTCCCAAAGTCCCAGAGGCTTTGGCTCCTGGGCCGATTGCCTCTCTCTCTCAATGCATTTTGGCAGGATGAGTCATACCTTCTGTTGGCAAAGGCTGTTTCTAGACCTTGCTCCCGAATTATTAATTTTTTTTGTAACTCTCTCCCCCTTCTCTTTTCGCTCTGTACCTTGGGCTCTTACTTGCACCGAAGGCCTTTATGGCTTCTTGATAAATTACACTTGGCAGCGGTGACTTCTCCTGATTAATAACTTAGCAGATGTGTCACTCAGTGAGATGCAGGAAGGATGCGCATGGAAGTCTTAAAGCTTGTGTATTCCCTGCACAAAGAGACTTGGGGCCAAGAACCGCTCAGTGGGTGTGGAATTACTATGGGTTGGGAGTGGGAACATCTGTCCTGGGAGGCCAGTAAACCTGTTTTTACTCAAGTGCTGCCTTTCTTGCAGTGAATCTCTCTCTGATGGATCGCAGTGACCTTTCTGAGTGCTGGTCAGGAGGAAATCCACCTCCAGGGCACGTCCAGCGCTAATTAGGCAATGCCAGCTCTGAACACAGTGTAACCTTCTGTTTTCTTTCTGCCCAGGATTAACCCTGCACCCGGCACTTATCCCACCCAAAGCTACTCCTACTCCTCGCCTCCGGTTCTTCCCGCTTTCCAGATGCAGCAGCTCAGTGCGCAGAGCCAGGGGCTCCATCCCAGCTGTGCTCTGGGACATGAGGGATCTCAGCAGGGCCGTACTGCAGGACACAACCTCCCTTCTTCCCCCTACGAAGCCAGAGGTGCCTTCGGAGAACATTTTGTGCAGGTTCACACTGGAGCATCGCCTGGACAGTGCTGCCAGCCAGGCAAGTTCTCTCCCCCACAGCGTGTGTGCACAACCAATCCACAGACACCCACAGGCATGGGCCCCCCGGCTGGGGTGCAGCCAGCAGCAGGGTGTCCAGCAGCCACAGTGACTCCTTTTTCGGTAGAATTTTCTAGAGTCCAGATGTACTGATCCTCCAGAAAGCAGTGGGATTCTCGTACTGCAGCAGGACCATTGTGTGATGCTCATGCAGCAGCGCATTGCTGATGTCTTTGCTGTATCTGGAATGGGTTGGGAGCTCCAAAGTTGACCATTCCCCTGCTCCCTGGCACAGGCTGCTTTAATTATATTTCCTTTATTATTTTTGTTTCTACTTTTTTGAGGTTGATGGGGGATGGGGACTGTATCACCTCTGTGCACTTCTCATCCCTCATCCTCTTGGGATGTTTTTTCACTGCTCTGTTTAGCAGCTGCCTTCTTCTGCACTGCCACTAGAATTTCAGTGCATCAGCTCCCTGACTCAAGCTAGGAACTTCATTGTCAAAGCACTGCACTAATCTGGGGTTTAACTAGGCTGCAGCAAGAAGAATACATCCCATCTTGCACTGAGACTCTGTGCCTCCTATCTTGTTTACAGGTGTGATGTAGCTAGGACCCAAAAGAGGTTGAAATCATGGAAACCTTAGTTTATAACTTAATATTTGAGTGGAGGAGGACAGATGTCTGCTTTGCTAGTGACTTCTCCACTGAGAGTGTGCCTTGAAGGGAGTTTGTTAAACCAGGGCTGGGGCAAGGTGATAGAATACAGAACACCCTTTTCTGCCCCCAAAACCACAGCTCTTAAATGCTGAATGTCCTTCTTAGCTGCAGTCTGTGCATATGTCACCATGTTTCCTTCATTTTCTGATAGCCCTGCCCTAACTCAGCCTGTGTTGTCAGCACTTGTCGATAAGACAACCTCAGCTGCATGCAAAATATTGAAAGATTCTTCAATAAGGGATTTTGACCATTTGTGGACCAAATCAATATAAATCCAAGGAGCTGGGAGAGACCTTAACAGTGGCTTAAAGTAGTTAACTAGAATCTAGCAATGCCACTGGGGGCATTCACACAGCTCAGCTTTAGATGTCTCACCCACCAATATTGGCACAATCTGCCTCTGTTTCATTCAGAGCTGGCGGAAAGGTGTGTGGGAGAGGGGAGTTTTCAGCCAGAGATTCAGGGCAGGATGCAGCATTTGGTGCCTGTGGTAGTAACAGAGGAGTTTGGTCGAGTTGGTGGGATTTGAACTTTATTTCCAGCTATGTAGCTGCTTTACTGTGCCATAACCAGGAGGAACCTTCTATCTTGGTGTCTGTAAATCAGCCAGGATCTCAACTATTTCCATTGACTCTTTGCTTAGAGTTTTGTTGTGCTCCCTCCACCCTCCCAAAAAGTGCTACATGAAGCACGAAGTGCCATTACTGCTCTTGGAGATGTTCTTGTAGTGCCTAACCTGAAACCACGATTGCCTCAGGGCTTTTCTGTGCTCTCACAGGCAGCATGGGCAGCTGCATGCTCCAAAGCACGTATGTGGCTCCTTTTTCCCCTCTTCAGTGTCTGGAGAAGCCCCGTGTTGCCGTACAGCTGCTCGCTTCTCCAGCAGCCCTTCTGGGGTGACAGCCACAGCTTCGTGTGGCCTCCCAGGGACATGCTTTGGGGGAAGAGCAAAGGAAATGCTGAGGACTTAGACCTCAATTCACCTTGGTAAGAAGCTCTGTTCACAAAGGTGGATACCCCAGGCAGCGCCTTTCTGCATCAGGATACAGCAATTTGGGAACCAGCCTGGAGCTGGTGGGAAGTCTGGAGTTGGTGGCCTCCTCCATCTCATCCCTGATCGTTTCACTCCTCTGTGTGATCACAAATGGACTTGGCTTCATGGTCCCATCTTTCCTGACCTGCTGACAGCAATTGCATCGTTATGTGTTTAGTGCGGAGCAAGAACAGGATGAGATGCTTCTTTGGAACTTGAAAGCATGTTTTTAATACCAGGAAAGAAGTGCTGGAGATAACATTGCAGTGTTGATGCTCCACTGTCATTAATGCCTTGATTTTCCTCCTTGTGTGATCTTTGTCTGTAAACCCAGGAATTTTATCACTTTTTTTTTTTTCCCCCCCAGAAACACACAGAAGGGTGATGAGAGCTGGTAGCAATTGCACATGTTTTATACCTGTATACCAGGCCCCTGCCTGTCACTTCCAGTGTGTTGTACCTGTGTTCAGTGGCCTTCAGATGGACGTTTACAAAGATTTTTTTTTGTTTCTAGTGAAGTCTGTTCCCTGTCTTTCCTGACAGCAGTTGTTTCACAGTGAAACACTGTTGTATAAATCAGCCAAGGACCTTTTGCTTCTCCAGCAGTGGAGTCCAACCACGTCCCAGTTCCCCAGGGCTGGTAGCAAACCCAGAACTCCTTACCCAGGGAAGGGAAATTGCTGGGAGAGAAGGGGGTGGGATGAGGCATTTGCAAACATGTCTCAGGCTGAAAAGAGGAATTAAATTAGTAAGAAAAATGTAAAAATCACCAGCTCACTGGGCTTTGCTATTTGCCTAACTGAGCTCACCGCAACGTTACTGATGGCACATTGCAATACCAGGTTCTTTCCTTGGAGGGGAGACAGAGAATTAAAGTTTCCAAAGCAGTGGGGGGAAAAAATAAATCAATACACCCTGGGATGGCTGCCTCTGGGGAACGTGCTGTCTCTGAGGGTTTGTTATTTTATGTCTCTGGTGTGTTGCCGATAAAGCTGCCAGTTCTTTGAAGGTCAGTGTTACATCTGCTCCAGAGGCAGAGTGAACAGGGAGCCCAGAAAGCCCCTTGGGTTGTCCCCGTGTCCTTGGGGGGACACTGCGGAGTGACAAGAGTCTGGGGATGAGCCCTGGGAGCTGAGCTGGCTGTTACCCTGTGCTCGAGTAGTGGTCCTGTTGTGGGAGGGTGCTCTGGGAGAGCCCAGCTCTGTCTCCTTGGCTCTTCTGCCCCCACCACAGGGCGAGAGAAAAGCGGTTTGGGCACATAAGGAAAGCAGAAACAACTTGGACCTTCATTCCTGCCCTGTCTGGGAGCATGGGGGGACCTGGCAGGAGGCGTTGATGTCAAAAGAGAAATGGGTCTGTTGCCCGCCTCCAGGCAGCCAAAGGGCCTGATGACCCCAAACCATGGACCACCGCTGTCCTGCTGTCCCCTTGGGCCGGTACAGGCACATCCCAGCCACTCTGATCATTCACCCGCAGCCGTTCACCTCACAGGGGACGGTCACAGAGCAAAGTCCCCTCTGGGGAGCTGATGGGGGTGACAGCAGTGCCTGGGTGGCCCCCACCCCTGAGCCCTCTGCTCGGATGGCACCATGGAATAGGGTGTCCCTGCAGCCCTCGGCATTGCTGCCACAGAGCTGGTGCTTTTTGGGTCGGTGCCCCCTCCTTGCACCCTTCCTGTCCCCCTGGGTGTCTGCTGGCCGCAGCTCAGCCAGCACAGACTTTGCACCTTCCTCGGGGTTTTATTGACTCTGTAGCGAGTGTCAACACAGCGATAGCGGCAGGAGCGTCACTTTGGATGTGACAGCACCTGTGCAGCTATGGGAGGGGAACCAGCCCTGGGGTGACCCTGCACATGGTGCTGGGGGCCATGACCTGGCCCTGGGGCTGTGGGTGGGGGGCAGGTGTTCCTGGTTTTGGCCAGGCTGGGCTTGGCAGAGTCGTGACCCAGCTGCGCAAAAAAAAGGAGAACAGAAGGTGCTGGTCCCTCTGTGACGACAAGAGCCCGGGTCTGGGGATTCAAGTTGTGAAACCTCCTGCTGGGGATGTTTCCAGAGCTGCTTGTGCAACTGCACAGTGGCGGCAGTGCGAGCATTAAGAGAAAAGCTGCCCCAAAACACCCAAATCGTCTGGTTTGTGGTTAAATCAGGCATGTTCACTTGCTCTGGCTCAGAGCTGGCCAGGCGGAGCACCCCTCGTTTCCCAAGGGCGGGTGGGGGTGACCGGCCGCAGGGCGCTGGCTCCTCCCCGAGGTCCCCATGGCCCTGAGACCGATCCCTGACACCACCTTGACCTTTGACCCCTGCCCGCAACCTGATCCCGCACCTTTCCCAATGCTTCCTGTCCCTTTAAGACGCCTCTACGCATGGCGCGGTGGGGCCGTACCAACCGTACCGCCGCAGAGGGGGAAATCTCCTCCAGCGGGCGCGCTCGCATCCCATTGGCGGGCGGCGGGGGCGGAGCTTCCTCCCCCTTACGCACATGCCTGAGTGGTGTGATCCGCCCTACGTGCCGGCCGCGCCGGGGCTGCGGGGTCGCCAGCGTCGGACGGGCCGGGGCGGTGGGTGCAGCGGGGACCGGGGTTCGGGACCGGGACCGGGACCGGGACCGGGACCGGTACGCGCGGGGGCCGAGGCCCAGGCCCAAGCCCTGGGTCGGTCCCCTGTGGCTGAGGGGGAAACAGGGCTCGGACACCCGGGTCTCCTGAGGGAGAGGAGAGGGCCAGCAGGCCCTGATGGGGGGGCTGGGATGAGCGGCCCCCTGTTATATGGGGGGGGACTGGTGTGACTGGCGCCCTGTTATTGGGAGGACTGGGTGACAAGAGTCCCCTTTGTGGGGGCCTGGCTTGAGTGGTTCCCCTGTTATTTGGCGGGGAGGTTGATGTGGCTGGATGACCTGTTATTTAGGGGGGACTGGCGTGACCAGAGCCCCTGTTATTGGGGAGTCTGGTATGACTGGGCCCCCTGTTTTTTGGGGAGGACTGGGGTGGCCAGAACCCCTGTTATTTGGATTCTGGTGCAGCTGGGTCCCCTGTATTGGGGGGCTGGCATGAGGGGGCTCCCTGTTATTTGGGGTATGTGGGGGGTCCCCCTGTCAAGCTGGAGACTGAGGGGAGGGGTTGCAAGGCCTGGCCGTCCTGCCCACACTGGCCCCTGCTGAACCCCACAGCGGGTCCTGGGGGGCTGGCAGCCTGGGAGGGGGTGCTGGGGGTGCTGTCTGCCCTGCTTGACTTCCAAAACACTGCAGGGTTGCTTGTACTTACCTCATCCCTGGCTGTTGCTGGTTAAAACCTTCAATTAACTTTTTTTCCTGGCACTTCTCTGCAGAAAGTTATTCTTGGTGTCATAACCGGCACCTTTGCTGTGCACTGGGCTGGTTTGCTGTAATTCCACCTATTTCTCTTTATAAACTTCAGTGGTGTTGGGAAACTATTAGTCCCGTCTTCTCCTAATGGAATTTGTTTGGAGAGCCAAGTTATTCCCTTAGGGAACATGCTTGTGGAAGGAAATTATGCAAAACTCCCTGTCTGGGAATAGTAAAGCTGGAGGGGCTGAAGACACCTGGATCGTAGTGTTGGGGGTTAGTCATCAAGGTGGAATTGGTTCTTAGGAAGTTGTTTTATTTGCAGGGGTAAGTGCAGCCGGTGCAGCTCGGAGTGTGCTTTGATCTGCCAGTGTTTAGACCGTGGGTCAACTTGGCTCAGCTTTTAGAATGTGGAGAGAAACAGTAATGCCTGGTGGAATGCATATAGGGACGGGGGGGTCACGGAGGTTTTCTGTCTAATTTGAATGGATTTGGAAAACTGAAATGGGTTTGTACTTTTACAGCTCTTCTTTAAAAAGTAGAAACATGCATCCAGTTGAGAAGCTGGAAAAGTACAAGGAAGGATCAGGTCTCAGTTTCTAAATTCTGAAAGTGAAACAGCGTTGGTGCTTCCTTCCGTAGGGCTTTATGCCTTGTGTGGACTGTAGCGAAGAGCTGCAGGGTTTAATTATGGTTTTGTTGTTAGGCCACAGAGTTGTGCTTAGTGGGATGCACTGATTTCCTTTGGCTAGGTAGAAGGGACTGTGCTTTCTTTCAGTGTTTCTGTAGTTCCTTGAGAAATCCTGTTCAGCTGTTGTGCACTTGCAAAGCAAACTTGCAGATTAATCTGTTGTGCATGAGGAAATTGCTGTTTTGTCAGGGAAGGGCTGGTGAGCCAGACCCTTCCTGGAGAACCTGGTGTTTTCTCAGTACAGCTCTTGGTTTTCCTTCAGATGCATCTTGTGATGGTTGATTGCTCTGAAACAGGGTGTGCAGAGTGTCTGGATTCAGGGTCCTCTGTGTTGCATGTGGACCTGATGGTGCGTGAGAACTATATTTGCAAAACACTTTTCTACAAATCAGGGAGGATACCGGTGCTACAGGAAAAAACAAACAAAAAACCAAACAAACCTGACACAACTGAGTACTTTATTCTAATCTTCTAGTGTAAAAGCCTTGGAGAGTAAGTTGGAGAGTGGGCAGGATGGAGGAGGTAGTGTCACACAGCTGTCTTAACCCTCTGCTAATTAATCCCGCTCTAATTGTGACAGAGTGAAACCTCTTGCTTTGTCATTCTTTGCAGTTGCCTCCTGTTCAGTCACTAATCTCTGGGGTGGTGCTTTCTGGGTCACCAGGGTTGAGCAAGTCAGTGCCTTCTGCAACTTTTATTTCTTTTTCTTCCAAAGCAGCTGGAGGAGCTTGACTGGGCCATACGACCAAAACCCCTTGTCCTGAGGGAGCCTTCCTCACTGCTTGCCGCCCTTCCTGCTGGAGCTCACGGACCCATCAGCGCCTGCTTGCAGAGCTGTAGGTGCAAGATAATCTCTTCCTTTTGGGTGTCACAGGTTGTGGAGCGTGTGTGGGTGCAGTTGGGTTTGGGGAGGGCGGCTGGCAGCGAGATCTGACAGGCTGGGAGCTGGGAGTGCTGGTTTCTTTACCAGGTTCACCCACAGCAATCGCAGCACGTGGAACCGTGTCCGCACTGAAATCTCATCTGATCTTTACTCTCGCCTGTGGTTGTTGTGGTGCAGTCAAGGTAATGTGTTTGCTCAACGCTGAAGGACAAGGGAAGAAGCTTCCCTGCTTAGGTCTGTGCTCCTGCCATCTCCTCCCTGTCCCTTTCCTCTGGTACAAAGGAAAAGCCACCTGGCAGTTACCTTTGCTGACACTGAACTTTGTTCCATTTCCTGATGTGGGCTCTTCTGCTTCTAAAAATGTAATTCGCTGAACTTGCATAAGGTGCTTTCCCAATGTGATCATTTGATCCGAGTGGTGAGATTACTTTATAGGCGCTATTGTCGAGAGTGAGTCACAAGCCCTGTGGTGACAGGTGCATCTCTGCCAAGATTGTTTTTTTATAGAGTTTGTAGTTTCATATATCAGAGCAAATAATTACAAGCTGCTTTTAATCTCTTGCACCATTAGTCAATGGTGTGCTGCTGATTGCTCACAGAATCCGGAAAGAGCAGAAGAGGAGTGTCTGTATCTCTGATGGCGTCTCTAGGGCCACAAGTCCAAAGAGTGGCTGAGTTTGACCTACGGTGGCAGATTATTGTAGTATTCTTGCTTAATTATTAGCTACCTCTGAGCCTCTGATTATTCCTTTTTGAGGAATAACGTAGAATTATTGACTACTTTTCCTTTCCGTTCTCACTGTATGGAGTAGAACATGGGGAGCTTCGGGGTTAAAGATGGGGTTGAATTTTTGTCTTTGGAAAATCTGGCTCTGGCAGCGCTTGTGCAAATCTGCAGGGAGGGTTTGGTAACCAGCTTAAGGAGTTGGTAGTTCGGTCTTTGCAGCGCTGGATCTTGCTGCATGGGTGCTTGTGAAATGCATCTCTTGACTTGCTTTCGTGGGTCATTACTGGCATCTCTGGGTTTTAGTGAACTCCAGGCTTTGGGGGAGCAAGCTGATAAAATGCCTGCGAGGATTGTGCAAGCCCTGGTTGTGTAACAGGGCTGTGTGCGTAACCGCTGGAGGTAAGAGGAGCAGCTTGTGTTTATGAGGGGAAGGGAAAATCCTGGGTCAAGTATCTTCTGTTTATGTTGACCGTACTGGGGTGGGAGTGGGGAGTTGGGGGGCTGCGGTTTCTGCAACTCAGGATCAGCCTTTCAGCTTCTGATCCCGGTTATCCCCTGCCTGCCTTGTCTGTTGTCCTGTGGCCTTGTGTCCCTTTTCGGCACGGGGCTATCTGCTTTGGGCACAGGATTGATGTTCTGGGGTCTGCAGGTGCATGCGGTTGTGTTTGGTTGCAGGGGGCTGGGCTGGGTAGTTTGTATTTCACAAGTGCTCAAATAAAGTAAAGTGCAGCTCAGGTTGCCTTACCCAGAGCAATAGGGATGTCACAGGGTGACTGCACATGCTTTGAATAGTCAGATGTGAAGCCTGGCTCTGGGACCAGGAGGACAGCTCTCTTGCTGAGTTACCATGTGAGGTAAGGGTCACCTCCTTCCCTTACAGCAACGTAGGAAATGAGCATGTAATGTCTGAAAAGCTCTCGCATCCTCAGAGGAAAGCTACCTGAGAAATACAAAATGTCCCAGTTCCATACAGACAGTGCTTGGTTTTCTTTAAATAAATAAATCCCCCAAACATACTGTTCCAATTGGTGCTTTTTACACTTTTGAAAACCTTTGCAGGATCTGTTCAACCATGTGCCTCTGTTGGTCTTCCAGCTGTTATTCGAAGGAAGACTCTCAAATGAGAGCAGTGTTAGTGCGCTTTGCTCTGCAAATCTTACCAGTGGAAGAGGTCAAAGTCTGTGACTGCCAGCCCCATCTGCAGTGGCTGCAGGCAAAACCACAGCTTGTCACACCAACCCTCAAGAAATGCAGGCAGTGGGTACAGAAACTGCCAGTTTGGAGGAGGATGGTTTTCACTGAATTTCTACCTGTGCCAGCATTGCATACAACACTTGCACAAGAGGCTGCTGAAAAAGTACCATATTTTCCCCCTTGATCTTAGAAAAAAAAAAACAATAACCAAACCAAACAAGCATCTTCAGCAGGACCTGAACCGTGCCAAACACATGCCTGAGTGGGTTGCCCCTGAGATTTTGCAGCACAGCCCTCTGAGCAATTGGTTTGTCTGAGTAGTGCCCACAATAGCTGGCAAAAGGATGGTCTGAAACTCCTGTGGACTGGTCCCAACTCCTGAATATTGGTGGTGCTGAGATTCCTGTTCCACTTTCAAATGATGCCTGACGCACGACGCACTGATTTTGTCCCTCCCTGTGAGGGCAGGCTGGGGAGCAGTATTAGATAGCAGGGGGTTCAGCTTACCTGCTGTTCTCAGGTTTTGTTTATCCCATAATCCTGAAAACTTGTTTTTCTCTGCTGGTTATTCAGTGTGACAAAAGGTGTTCAGGTGCCTGAGCCGGTGAGATGCCCCACATCCTTGTTTAAAGGTTGAGACAAGGGCTTTTATCAGGTGAAGGGAAGCGTATAAATTCAGTAATTCTGGGTTGCTCGCCGTTAGGGTAGGTTGGCAAGTTTGAATTCATTTTTGTGTTGTATAATGCTTTAAGTCCTTTGGTTCAGTGTCCTGGGCTTACTGCATAGCCCCACTTTGATAAACGCATAGGGTAGAGTTGCTTTCTGCCTCAGTAGAACCTTGTTCTTCTCTTCCTTGCTTTTACAGCTGTTCTGCTGTCCTTGAATGAGACCTCTTGGCCAGAAAAAAAATGCAAGTGAAAGCTCAAATATGCAATATTTCAAGCTCCAGACTGACTGGTGTACACTCTGCCTCTGTTTCATGCCTGAAATAGAAGTTCTGCTGCCATCTGAACTGGTGTGTCAAGGTCTAGTTAGAAGAGACCTTGCACAGCAAGAGTAATTTGTTCCTTTTCACCCAAAAAACCCTGCTTTTGGGTTGGGTGTGTGTGTCTTACCCCTCATCTGTTTAGATGGGAGTTTGAGTTGCTGGAAGTGCAGTTCTCTGCTTAGTGAGAAGTTGTGGGATGTGCAGGGATTTTATTTTTTTTTTTAATATACAGGAAGAAAGTGATACAGAAGTGCTCAGTGTAGCGAAAGCCAAACCCAAAGCATGCAGCCCGTGCAGACTGGACCAAGCCCAGACACTTATGTGACCAGACCAACGGTCTCTTATTGAGGGGAAATGTGATCCCAGCGTGGCAGAGCTGCAGGGAAGTGGCTAATCCAAGGGCTGGTGAAGGCAGTGTTAAATAACCTGGGTCTGAGCAGCAACTTCAATGGTCTGTTTTTGTTTTGGAAAGGTCCTTTTTTCTTTTGTTTCTTGCCAGGTCTCCTTTTACTAGAAAAGAATGGAATGAGAGCTAATTTGAGACTTACTGAGGCCAGTAACTGGCACAGGCTGATGTAAAAAGAGTTTCTTATTCTAATCGGTTGTGAAGGAGTAATATTCCTGAAGAGGAATAAGAGAAGATCTGTTTTTGCTCCAAGGGTCTCCTGGCCTAATACCGCCCACTGGCACACAGGAAAGTCCTCACTGTGATGAAATTCAGAAGAGGTGGAGCACAGGCCCCGGGCAGAGATGCTGACCCCACCACAGCCCTTCTCACCTGCTGCCGACCTTCCTCGTGTCCGTGGGGCTCCTCTTCCTCGCACACATCAGTAACCTGCTGGTCTTGTGTCTCTAGTGGGTGGAAGAAGAAAACACTTTGCTGGTCACAAGACCGCATTCCTGTTTGTAAGCAAGTCTCTTCCTTCTCCTCCAGGGCTGTACAGAGCGCCGGGGACTCGCTGCGGCTTCCTTTTGGTGCTGCCGTCGGTGTGAGCTCCCAACAAGCTCTTAGGTGCTGTGGGAACAGGGACCTGCGAGAGGGCTGCTGAGCAGTTTTCTTTTATTCCTCCCAAGTCTTTTAATTGTTTAAGTTAACTTCTATTTACAGTCTTCCCATTTTGCCGTTGTTTCTAAAGCCTGGGCTACATGTCAGTGCTGTACAAAGAGAGGGAGCTCCCATTTGCTTTGGCTGCTCATTTCCACGCTGTGTCTCCCCTCAGTCCTGAAGCCATCTTTTGAAGCTGTGCCATGATGCTGGTGAAAATAAGTGATCTCTGGTTTAAAACTGTGTGGTGTTTGTGTGTGTTGTGGGTTTTTATTTGTTTGTTTGTTTTTAAGGCTTCTTGAGGCTGATCATATCACTGATCTGTGTTGTGCCATGGTCAGCATGAGAGAAAGGGAGATCCCTGGGTCAGGCCAGAGATGTGGTGGGGAGGAGGATCTGGTCACCTGGGAAATCCAGGTTGATCCTTCTCCATCAGAACAGAAGCTCTTGCAGATCTCGTGATAATGCTGACATCCCCAACCGCTCAGCAATCGTGACAGCTGTTTCCACTTTGTTCTCTAACGCAATGCACGTGCTGAGTCAGCGACACGCGGGTCCCCGTCATGTGACTGCAGGAGCAAGAGGAACTCTCTGCCAAATCACCTCTGCTAGCACTGCCCCTTTGTGCCCTCCCCTGGCACGGCTGTGGGGCTTTTACTGGGAGCCTGAGCTGGAGAAAGCCAGGCTGAAAGAACCAGCGGCTAGAGGTGGTGGTGACTTGCATGGATTCCTGTTTGCAAGAAACCAGAGAGCGATCCTTCGGTGAGTGTCCTGAGGGTGAATGGGGCGGCTGGAATGGAGGAACTGGGCACTCTGGGGCTCACGTTGGTGGCGAGCTGTGCGGCCAGCTCGTTCCTGCAGGCATGATTTGACTTCACACCCGTGTCCCTGCCAGCACCCCGCTCCCTGTGCCCTGCCAAGCTCCCTCTGCACGGTACCCGGCACCAGTGCAAGGGTTGCACAGACGGTCGCGAATGGCATTGCGTGTGTTGCTTGATTGCTCCTTTGACTCGGTTGTCACAGATTTTTGTGTGTACGTGTTGCAAAACAGAGTTTCTGCCTGCAGCTCCTGTGTTTATCCGCAGCTGTTCACAGGGTGATGCTGCTGCTTGGTGCCTGTTGGGGAAACTCTGGCTCTTCCAGTAAGCTCAGGNGGCTCCCTGCGCCCTGCCGAGCTCCCTCTGCGCGGTACCCGGCACCGGTGCGAGGGTTGCACAGACGGTCGCTAATGGCATTGCGTGCGCGTGTGTTGCTTGATTGCTCCTTTGACTCGGTTGTCACAGATTTTTGTGTGTACGTGTTGCAAAACAGAGTTTCTGCCTGCAGCTCCTGTGTTTATCCGCAGCTGTTCACAGGGTGATGCTGCTGCTTGGTGCCTGTTGGGGAAACTCTGGCTCTTCCAGTAAGCTCAGGGGCTGGGAGATGGGGGTGCAGCCCCCATGCCAGGGCAGGCAGAGCCTGTAGGGCGCAGCACAAGCCCTCTCTGCTTTACTGGGGGGCTTCTTGGTGCTCCAGGTTGTGATCAACTGCGGGGCTGATCAGGGGGTCAGTTATTGGCTGTGGGATGGGGAGCAGCCCGGGGCTGTGTTTGGTCAGCAGTTCTTCCTTCTCCTTTCCCTGACACTGCAGGTCACAGTGTACTTGTGACAGCACAGGGCAGAGGAGAGCCAAGCACGGGGCTCGGTCACTCATTTTTTGGAGCAAGAGTCGCAGGCTGCAGTCCTGGGATCAGGAGGCCCAATTGTCCTGAGATACTTGAAATTTGTCGCAAACATTATATAAATAGAAGGCTATTCAACTCGAAAGAGCTGACTTCCTGCCCAAATACCAACTTAGTGTCAGAGACAAGGCTTTTTGGTCACTAGAAGGTTCTATAATGTGATTTGCAGAAACATCCTTGTATTTGGCAGACAGGGAGACCTCCCAGCCACGTTTCGTGGCCATGATGCTGTTCCTGCCAGCTGCAGTTGAGGGATTCACCGTGCTTCTGGGAGCATCTGCTGCACCATCTCCTAATGCTGCTGTGTGCAAGAGAGGGCAAGAATAGAGCTCTTTGGGTTGCCAACCACTTGGCTTTTAGGGCACTCCCCATCCCTTCTTGCTTGTTGTAAATTTTAATATTTTTAACCCTGTGATGTGATAGCACCTTCAGTCCGTGTGTAAATCATGTGGGATTTGAGGATGCTTGTCAGTAACAGTGCTTCCAGTCCGAGGTTCCCTGATGATGTGAATGGTTGTGAGCTGCTGTGTAGCAAGCAAATTCCCAGATTTGGGAGCTGCATTTGGAGGCTGAAAAGCTGTGCTAAAACACAGCGTCCCTTGACTGCAATCTTTCAAAATGTTGTGACTATTCTGTGTGATGTGCACGCCTCACATCTCAGCTGAGACTGACTGCTTTACGCCAGATACTCCATGCATAACCAAGGATCCAGGAGCTGGAGCCATGATTTGAAAAAAAAAAATAAAAGAACAAACAAAGGAAATGGAAGTCTGCCTTATCTTGATTGAAGGTATAATAAACAGTGGAGATAACATAACTACCATAACTACCCTTGAAACTGGCATTGGGGAACTTTTACATCATTTTTTTTTCCCCCTTTTAAGAAAGAAAAACCTGTCTGATTCTGTTGAGGTCCTTCCAGAGACTGCAGGATTGCCATGATAGCTAAATTCTATAGAAGAGTCAGATCTCTTTTCACTGGAAGTTAGAAAAGGGCTTGTATTTGAAAATGAATTGCTGCGAACTTCTGGAAAATAATTGTGACAGCCAACTAGGTAAGACTGAGAGCTTGAGGAATAATCTTCCTGTGCTAGGTGAAGCGAGTTAAATAAATAGCTCCTGAGTTATGACAACCCTTTAAAAAAAAGAAGTGTGAGCTCTGGTTCCACATCCTTTGTCTTTCTCTTGCTACATCTAAGCAAACCTTTTCCTAGGGGTGGGGATGGTGAAGGGAGAGCAAAAAGAATGCTTTGTAGCTAGGCTATAGGACCCAAATAACTAAATGTCCAGGACCAGATGGAGCCCATCATCAAAACTGAGGCAGTTCTTGTGTCTTTGGTTCCATCACTAGAGAACAACTGTGTTTCCTTCCAGGGTTAGAGGTCAGTATATATATAAACTTCATGCTATGGAGACTTGAGAATGAAAAGAGGAGACCAAACCAAACCCTGGTCCATGCACCAGACCCGTAACCTCCAGAAATGGTTCTGTTCTCTCCGGCTGTGAGGAGTCAGCGGGTGGTCCGGCTGCTGCAGCAGCTGGAGCGTTCCCCTTTGAAGCTCTGGAGAGCTGCAGCGCGCTGAAGGCCAGGAGATAGCACAGGAGATAGCACCGTGTCCTCCCCTGCGTCTGCCCACGCTGCCTTCCCGGGAGATTCCCTCCTGCCAAGGCATCGCTGCTAGGGGAGCAGAAAAACCAACACCCCGCCTGGTTCCTGCTTGTCCCTTCTGCTCTGGGAGGCCAGCAGCTCTGCTGCTTTGGGCACAGCAATGAACTGCTGCTGGAGATGTAGGCCTGGCCTTGCTGATGGGCTCTGTGCTCCACCCTGGGCTGGCTGCTGCTCATGGAACCCATGTCTAGCTCAAAACTCCCCTCCACGTGCAGCGTGTTACGCGGGATGCTGCTGTGCTCCATGCAAGGGGCTTTTCTTGGGCTTGGCAGATGCCAGTGCTGGATTTGGTGCTCGGAAGGGAAGGGGTGCAGCTCCTGCCCCAAACCAGCTTAGCATGATCTCCGTCAGCCTTTTTTTTTTGTGGCTTCCTCTGAGCAAAGGTTTGTCGCTGCCTTATGTGCATGGGAAAGGACTTGTGAAGGCACTAGACCAGGGATGTTTTTCCTCCCACCGGTGCATTCCCTTGGTGTCAGTTGCTGGACCCGCTCCTCATTAATTTACTGGGACCTAACACGGAGGGCGAGAGGGGCCCTGCTGGGAGCTGTGTGCTGTTGGCAAGTGAGCTCCAGTTGTGGAGGTTTTAACTTAACAGTTTAGTCTACGACTGTACAGAAATAACACCCAGCTCTCGCTTGGCTCCGAGGTGCAGCAATAGAAAGCCTGTCTGCAGAGGCGGGAGGACAGGGTGACCTGCCTGATGGAGAGAAACGGGCAATTTGCTTGTCTGCAGTCGCATCACTAACATTTTTTTCCCACCCCCCTGCTTAGTGTTGTCTCTGGGAAGCTTTGCAGTGGTGTTTTAATGCCTTTCACAGTACAGTCACTTGCCAAATTCTCCACTGAATTAAACTTCTTGTGGGGCTGAAAACTGGTTGGGTTGCAAAAACACCCAGGAGCCCACTGGTGATTGCCAGGTGGCTGTGGACTTTTCCCTGCGCCCTGCAGGGCTGGTGGCCCATGGCAGAGAACTTTGTTCCCCAGAGCTGGACTTTTCCTTGGTGGGGTGACAACAAGGGCTTCTGATTTGCTGAAGGCCTTGCCTGGTCTCCATCATTAGCACTCCCTAAGCATCACCTTCCCTTTTCCTCCCAGCTCCTGTATGTATTAGCATAACCTGAAACTTCAGTCAGTTTTATTTCTCAGCGCAGGTATGGCTTGGAGTTTGCTGCTTCTCTCACCCCCCTCCAGGGAAGATGTTTGGGAGCTTTTCTCTGTCAGGCACGGGTTTGCTGAATGGGTCAAGTCTCTCCTCCTGGCTCAGCCACAGGACATGTCCTTTCTGTCGTGTGGCACACCTACAGCTCTGGGTCACTATTCTGTGTGCAAATTCAAATGTCCATGGTCTCTGGGTTGGCAGGGTGCACAAGTACAAGAAGAGTGTCACTTTGCCCTTACAAATCAAGTTTCGAGTTAATTATCTGTTTGTTCGGACACAGTGCATCCTTGCCCGTTGGGAAGATAATCTTGCGATCGGGATGAGAGTCAGAGGAGTTCAGAGCTTTGGCAGAGCAGTGGGAGGGAGGGAGCTTTGTGTGGCTCCCCAGGTGAAGGATGGGGGCTGTAGGGCTAAATGGGGACTTGTGGGTTGGGTGCTTATTCTTGTGCTACCACAGACTCTGGGTACGGCCATGGGCAAGTCACAAATCACTTAAACTCTGCCCTGGCAAGTGGAAAGGAGTAATTCAAGGAGATGGAAGTTAAACTGGGGAACATGGTGGAGGGGACTGGGAAGCCGGAGGCCCAAAAAGAGGTGGGTAGTAAATCCAATCTGCATGTGGAAGTGGATTGTAAATCAGAAGTGTTCATTATTTGTGTTGTGATGACCTAATGTGGAGATGCTCACAGAAGCACCATGCCACAGTCCTGCTCTCTGGTTTATAAGCACAACAGTAGGTCTGGAGCATCCTTTCACCTTGTGGAAAGGACAGAGAAAGCCCCAGGTCTGTGGGGTGACTGGAAGAGTGAGACCTTCTCCTGCTAACACCCTCTGGGCTCCGTGGTAAGGGCTTTAATAAAGGTTGGCCATGAGTTGTGCTGAGGCGTTAGGAGCCAGGTTGGGCTCCCTGGCTGGAGTGTGGGGATGCTCCGATGGTGCTGGCAGAAGAGCAGCAGAAATCACTTCTGGTGGCTCCACTTGGATGCAATGGGAAGGGAAAAGCTTGGTGGAGCAGTGAGATGCCTTGGGACACAAAAGGATCTCGCAGTATTGTGGTGTAAAGCCTTTCTCCAAAGGGTTGTTGGGCTGCCTTGTGCTCCTAGGAGTAAACATGTAGTGGAAAAGCATGCACTGAATGTCTCTTAATGCTCTTCTGTGGCACTGCGTGACTGCTGGTGTTCATTTGTTTTTCCTGCTTACAGTGCCTCTGACCGTCATGGGGGACGCCGGTGTGGAACTGAACATCTCCCCTCCCGACAACGCTGTGCAGCAAGACTCCCTCTTCAGCATGACAGACGTGTTTCTCATCTCTCTCATCACTGGGCTTTTTACCTACTGGTTCTTCTTCCGCCAGAAAAAGGAGGAAGTCCCAGACCTCCCCAAAATGCAAACAATGTAAGTAACAACTCTTGGGCAGCATGGGGTTAGTGTAGCTTTCTGTCTTGCTTGTCCTTGGAGGCTGTGTGGGCAGTTCATCTGGATTCTGAGAGGTCCCCAGATGAGGGGATTTAGTCCCAAAGTGTGTTGGTTTTGTTTTTGTTTTTCCCCTTGTGTTTCTTCTGAGCTGGTCACCTTGCCACGCAGAAATCCCGAGGGAAGAGCCAGACTACAGTTCTGCCTGACCCCACTGTATGGCCCAAATCAGTAATTTGCTTTTCACAAACAAGGCAAAAAAAGACAAGGCAGAAAAGCCCCTGGCTGTACTTCAAAACTCTTAGGGATTGCTTTGGCTATTCCCTGTGTTTTCTGATAAAAGCTATATTTACATAAATCTGGAGAAAGGTGGAATTGCTCTCAAGCAGGTTTCCTATCGGAAATCTTATCTACCCTCAGCTGTGAGGAGAAGAAACATTCTTGGGGAGCTGGGAGGTAGTTCCTGGACATGAACTGCCTGGCAGCTCTTGTGAAACTTGCTTGGCTTCAATGCCAGGTTACCGCAGCAGCAGGAGACTGGATTTGGAGAGGTCCTTGTTCCACCCTGTCTTCTGCAAAGGGCTTATGGCCAGGAGTGAGCTGCGTTGATGGAGATCTGGGTGCATTTAGTTCCTTGTCTCAATCACATACCAAACTTACATCGTTTTTTTGCTGAGCTTTTTAGCTTGTTCCTTCTCTTTCCTCCTGGAGTCTTGGTAAGAGCAGTAAAGAGGTTTGAAACCCCCTGCAGCAGAGATCGTAGGAGTTGCCATTGTGCAAAACCTTTGCCTTCAGTCTCCCAGATCTGTTCCCTGCATGGGTGCAGTTTGCCCCAGAGGGGTGACCAGCCTCAGCCTTCGCCCAGGTCTGTGCTTTCCTGTATCAGGCCTTTGCAGAAAGTAACCATACAACAAAGGTGAGTCCTCTGGGTTTGTAATTCTGGCTATAAATTCACTGTAGGCCCCCGAAGTCATGGTTGTGAGGCTGTGCTGCGAGGAGGGGAGACATTGTGGCTGCCTGCTCATGGTGCATTCGAGATTGAACGCACACAGTTGCACCAGCAATGCGTCCTGCATGAAGTGGGTTTCTCCCCGTGGCACCTAGCAGATGCTGCTCTGGCAAGAAATACTTGTCAGTCCTTTATTTCAGAGTGTTACAGCCTGGTGTGGATAGAAGCTGTGGCAGGACCTGTCTGTAGGCTGCCCAGATGGGGATATTTGGTGATAAGCAAAGGCACTTCAGCAGGGGATCGATATCCTAGTTACCTTGTGCGTAAAAGCTAAATCAAACACAGCAAGTTGTGGGTCTGTTATCTCAGGCCTTTACATCTGCCTTAGCGGGTTATGCTGCTTTCGGCTTTCAGGGCTTGTCATCCAGTGTTTTGTGTTGTAATTCAGGTCATAATTGAAAAGAAGCAGGTTTGGTCTCATGGTTTCTGCTTTGGTCAGATCGTGACCCTCTCCTCCGGTGACAGAGCTTGAAGGCAAGCCCAGGATGCCAGCTCTGTTCTGAAATCCCCAGGTAAAAAGAAGAGTAGTTTAGAAGGAACAAATGTCCCTGGCTGCAGTATCTTGTGCAGGCAGGTGCACGTGAAGCTGGCAGCAACCAGCTTTGGGCCTGCTTGGCTGTATCTTGGGAATTTGTTTTGTTGAATGGCTCGGATACTTTCCCTCTCATGCCTGCAAGAGAAGCCGTGTGCGTCAGCGAATGCGGTTGCCGCTGGAGGTTGTACAGAGAACGGCTGCATTGCAATGAGCACTAAGCTGGCTGGAGAAATGGCCCTGTTGGTCTGAAATTAGATCCTGACATGACGCAGATCAACTTGGAGAGCTCTCGTGCTCACCGTCCTTGTGACTGTTTCCACCCACCGCCCACCACGTGCAGCTCTTCAGTGGCTGTCGTGACCTTGTGGAGAAGTCACGCTGCAGAGAAGCTTTCCGACTCCTCGCAGGTGCATCCTACCTCCTCGTTCTGCTGTAGGACCTTTGGCTTTGAGCTGGTTCACCGGTATTTTGGCCGTGTTTCCTGCGTGGGGTCCATGCTGCTTCCTCTGTTGAGTGGGAGATGGGTGGCGGGGAGCACCGCGCAGCTGCTCCTGGCGAGAGCTGGGGAAGAGCAGCACCTCCTGTCACCCGTAACCAGCGGGGAGAGGCGAGGTTGCTCCAGACCTTGTCTGACACAACTGTGTTTTGGAAAAGTGACAGGCAGGCAGGTGAGGAATGAGCAGAGGCTTTGAGGTGGTTGTTCTTCCTACGTTGAGTCTGGCCCTGAGCCCTGCTGTGGTCATTGTAGGAAGCTGGTCTGAGGGCAGCGTGGACCCGCAAACCGAGGCTGTGGCTGTTGGCACATCCATCCTCCGGGATGGAGACAGCAACTTCCCACAGCTTTCGAAGCATTATTTTATGGGACATTTGGAACCAGGAGGGAAATGAGTGGGGAAAACAAGCTTGTTCAGCCTCGCTCTTCCTTCCCTCCTGTCATTCTTGAGTCTAAAGTGCAGTTTCCTTTCTGATGAACAAGCAAATCAGCAAGATGCAGGATCACACTGTCAGCCAGGTAGCAAACTGGCGTGTGGGCAGGCAGGGACAGCCCGTCTGCAAGCAGGGAAACCGTCCCAGACCCACGAAGGCAGAGAGCCATCGGCAGGGCTGTCTCTGGCTGAAGTGCAGAGTCTTGACCTTAAGAGTTGTTGCTTTTCTTCAGCACGTTCTCCACAGCTCTGCATTGACTCGCCAAACTGTCCTGAACTGCTTTATCTGGTGGTATTGGGTGACAGTTTGTGTCATGTCACTTTGGTCCCCAACTTCGGTTTCCGCCTCGGAAAGCTGGAGGATGAAAGTGCTGAACAGCAGTTCAGACACGTCGCGATGGCTTTGGCTTTGATGGTTTACTGGCAACGTGGGAGAACAGAGTCTCCAGTCTGAACACAATGCCCAGCACCTCGGTGCCCTCCTGGGGTTTTTGGGAGCCGACATGGAGCAGCACGCCTCGATCGTGTCAGCTCAGCAGGGGTCCAGAGAAAACGCTGGTGCTGCAGCAGCCCTTGATTGTGGAAGAACAGATGCACAGTCAAAATACCCCGTTCTGGATGGCATCTGGGCTGGGTTCACTCCGCCTGGTCTGGGAATGGTCACGATCTTGCCCCAGTGATGCGTCTCTGGGCTCAGCCAGAGCTCAGGCGCTTGCTGATCCCTGAACCTCACAGCCGTTGGGGCTGTTCTCCTGCCCAGAGCCCCTGAGAAGGGCCAGAGCCCAGCGCAGGCAGAGGTTTGCTGTGTACAAGGTGTCCCATACCTGTGTTGCATAGCACACGTGTGCGTGGGGCAGGCCGGGGTGCCACCGACAGAGGATTCCTTGCGTTCTGACTGTTTTCAGACTTAATTGAAACCACCGGAGCAGCCTTTCCCCCGGCCTGCTCTGCAGATGTCATTAGCAGAACGGCTCTCGATTGCCACACAGCCGTGGCCACCGCGCTTCCTCTCGGTGACATTGCTGGGGAATGCACTCATTTCTTTTTATTCTTTGGCTGCGCCTTCTGTGCGTGTTTCTCAATCACAGATTTCTTTCCTTTCTCGTGCCCCTGCTCTGCAGTTGTGCAGACTGTCGCTCTGGGGAGAGGCAGGCGAGACATCGATTGGTACAGTGGGTGTCACCTCCTCCCTTCTCCCCCCGTCTTCAACATTGTTTGGGGCAGAAATTGGCTTATCTCTATTCTGCAGCTATAGAGAAATCCATTCCCTGGTGCTTGTAGGGCTTCCTGTGGCAGGAATTGCTCCAGCTCTTTGGCCTGATTAGTGCTCTGCGCTGCCTGCATGTGTGTTAGAGAGAGAGAGACCATCTCTAATTTAATTTAATAGGATCCTGAAGAGAACAAACTCCTTTGAGCTGCCTCCGTAATGGCACTGCCATAGTTACCCGTAGCATTGCTCACGCAGTGTCTGGAATTGTTTCATTCAGCTACAGCGTCAACTTTAAAAAAAAAAAAAAGAAAAGAAAAAGAATATATATAAAAGCAGCTGTGATATAAACAGTTTCCAAGGTAACAGGGCTGGGGGAGGGTTTTTGTGTCCCGTCCCCTTGCTCCACGCGGATGGCAGAGGGACGTGTGCTGTGGAGGATCCTGGGAGGTTTCATTCTCCGCTCCTAATTCCTTTCTGCCACTGCTGCCAGATGTTGCAGTTTCTCAGGACTCTGCGGATCCACTCGGTAACTTCCAAAGCCCTGCCACGGGGATCCGAGCGGACAGAACCACTCCTGCTATGACCCATGCCGGGACCTTTTCTGCCGGCTCTCTTCTCCTTAACAAAAGGCTGACGCTTGGCTTTAATGCCCAGGAGGAGCAGAATGGAAAGGCCCGTGCGCGTGTTGCTCCAGAGCTGAGTTAGATCCGTCCCCCCACGCCTCCCCTCGCTGCCCTGCGACTCTTTGTCTGCCTCTTCCCTGCCCCGACCATGGGCTGCGTGTACTCGGCCCCGCAAGAAGAAGCAGCCATAAGGTGAGTTAATCTGGGATTGCTCTGACTCGGAGCATCACCCCAAAGCTGTCTGGATTGGGATGCATCTCACTCCTGGGACAGGAGGAGAAGGAAGGGGAGATGCTCTGCTCAGAGGCAGGCGGGTGCAGAGGAGATGCTGCTGTCGGTGCTGGATTTCTCTGCAACGTCCAGGATGTGTTTTCTCGCTTTGGGATGTACGTGTGCTTTCGGGAGGAAAGCCATGGGCACGGGAGCTTTCTGAAGGAGAGGCGTTCAGCTGAGACGGAGACTTTGATATGACTGCTGAGCTGTCGGTAACTTCCTCCCCTTCCCTTTTTTCCTCCTGAAATCAAAGTGACCGAGAGCCCTGGGAGTCGCACTGTGGGCTCTCCCCGAGGGTGGGCAATCTGTACAAGCTAAAGACTTGCTCCGGCAATGCAGTTAATTCCCTTTCCTCCACCCGTCACTTCTTCTAACTCTTAGTTGCTACCCTGAGCTATCTAAGCCATAAGAGCAGTTGTTGCTGAAAACACGCTTTCTCTTCTAAGTTTTCCTGGCTGAGCAGTAAAAATGAGGGTCCTGTCTGTCTTTGGCGTCTGTTTTTGCAGCTCGGATTTTCAAGCCACCCCGATGAAGCAATTTCAGGGGAGTTGTGTAGCTTTTTTTTTTTTTTTTTTTCAAAAGCCAGACTGTTCTTCACCACAGCACTTCAGTGCAGGGTTGCCTCCTTTGAAAATGGATGAGCTCCATGTGCTGCACCCTTTTCTCTTCCAAAGGGAGCTTGCTGAAAGGATCTAAAACTTTTTTTTCCCCTCCTTTAAAAGCATTTTGTTTAGCTGTTGACCCAACGGCTATTTTAATTGGATTTCATTTTGAGAGGACAGTAAAGCAAAGAGGTTCCCGAGGAGGAGACGATTAACTGCTGAGAGAGCAACGTGGGGGTGTGGAGCAGCTCTCTCCTGGGAATGCAGCTCTTTGGGTAGCTTTTTGGGGTGGGTTTGCTCATCTTCTGTGCGTGCTGTATGAGGCTGTGTTGGTGGTCAGAGCTGTCAGGCCAGGTTAGGGAGCTCCTTGATAGTTTTGGGCAGAAGAAGGGGTGTTTGAAGGCACGCCTCACTGAGCGCCCCCCGCCCTGCCGCGCCGTGTGTGTCTGTGCTCTCTGCAGATGTCTCAGCACATCCGCAGAGATTCCTCCTTCTGGGCTGCAGAGTTTAGGAAACTGTTAGCGAGCTCTGCACATTCTCACGTGGGCCAGAGCCAAAACCATTTGTTTTTTGCCTGGAGGCTTCTCTCTTCCCACAGGAGACCCAGCCTTGCATTCTTCCATTGTGAAAGAGAAACAGGGTGTGCTTAGGATAGCAAAGTTCTGGCTCCCTAGTGGGGTAGCCATGGTGGTGTGTATCTCTGCCTCCGCGTTTCTGATGCTGCTGCGGTTTGTTCTGCTTTTGAGATAGAGAAAGCAACCTCCCTGTGATAATACAGACTCCCTCTGTGCTGGAGATCTGTGCTGGGAATGGAAACCCCAGCATGGGAACGAGCCCGTGGGACCTCGACAGGCAGCGGTCGCCTGGCTGGGGGCTCTGTGGGTCTGATCCGCTGTGTCCATCTGCTCCGTGGGGCTTTCCAGCTCTGGGACTTGTGTCTGGCATGTTGTTTTGAGGTCAGGACAGCTGGTGTTTAGCCCTATCTGACTTTAGCTTGGGGAATGTGCCCTGGGGGAAATGGCTCGGGATGGATTCCCTAGTGCTCCCTGCGCCCTGGCTGTGTGCGGAGGAGAAGCCCCGCAGCTGAGCGATGGGCATCCCTGGGACAGGACACATCAGAGTGGTTGACGAGGACTCTCACCACTGTGGTATTGTTTGGGGGCTGCTTTTTCCCCACTCACTTATTCCTGACCTTAAAGAGTGAACATGCCCACCTGAACGGAGGTTCCTCTTGTCTTTCAGAGTAGCTCCAGTGAGAGATGGCAGCTTCATTGAGAAGATGAAGAAGACGGTAAGCTTCTTGCTCTGGCTACACGGGGTGCTGGGAAGGTGGGGAGCTCATGTCCTTGCTGATTTCATCTGGAGACTGTCCAGCTGTCAGTGGGGGGGCTGGTTTGGACACAGACGCGTCTGCTGCAAAGAGCATCCAGGGCAAGGCTGTGTGGGCAGGCAGGAATGGCTCTTTCAGCCTATGCCTGAGAGTTTTCTTAGAGAAAAAAAATAAGTGAAAATTTGTTGGAAAAAAAAGGGTAATACGAGAGCAAAGGGAGGGGAGAGAAATGGCAGAGACTTTAAATTCATTGGCTGGCAGTTGTTCGTCTGCGTGGTTGGTTCCCAAACTGCCTCACTTTGGGATGGGAATTGTGCACAGAACTGACAGCTTATGATTCCGCTGGACTGGACACAAGAGGACGCAGAGGAGGAAGCAAGGGCTGAATGTATTTTCTGTTTTATTTCAGAGTAGCTGGCTTGGGGCAGAGCAGGAGCTTTGGTGCTTAGGCACTTTCCCAAAGCTTGGACACGTTGGCTTTCTCACCCTGGGAGTTGCCTGTTTCCAGGAGTCACACTGCAGCCTTGAGGCTGAGAATAAATCTTGAGGGTTTATTCTTTGCTTTGGGTTTT